>RJWJ010009710.1:0-49125 GCA_004363605.1 Indri indri | reverse complement strand
AAGGCAAAAGAACAGCCGATTTTACATAAGCACAATTCACTTCACCAACAAATCAATGCTTGATAGATACTAAACAATAATCCAAGACTCAACCAAAGCTACACTACAATGTGACCTTTATACCTGGCTATAATCTGAACCTGGGGAAAAAGACAAAGAAAAGTTTCTTCTCAGGAAGCTTTTTGAAGATTCCCAACAGCAGGAAACCAGCCAGCATTCTCACACTCTGCACCCATTAATTGGCGTCGATATAACTCTGCTACAAAGCAACGCAAAGAATCACATGCCTGAAAAGCACACTCTGCAGCCCCTTACACTTTCCTGGATTAAACTTAAGCCCATTATCCAAAGTGAGGCACCACAAGAGCAGAAGAACGGGCTCCACTTGTACTCACCATCAAACTGGTTCTAACTGATCAACACTAGGTTGATCACATGGCAGAAATACTCTCTAGGGATTAGGGGGATGGGGGCGCAAATCAACAACTAAAGGACACGGGGAGCACTAAGGGGGGCGGGGGGGAAGGGCACGCCTTAAACCCGCACTTGGGTGAGGCAAAGGCATAAAGTGTAACTGTAATGTTTGTACCCTCACAATACCCTGGAATAAAAAAAAAAAAAAAAAGCACACTCTGCAGAACTGGGGGAAGCAGATCGCCCAAGGGAAGCAACTAAAATAGAGAAGCCATTCTCATGCAGTACAGGCTCATGAAGTCCAATCTTCTGCATGATTGCCTTGCGGAAAGTAAGCGAAAGCACTGCTGTGGGGTCCCACAAAATTATGATGGGCTTAATATACCTGCACATGAAAACCAGAGGGAATGGCACAACATGACCTAGTGAAACAACTCACAAATTGAGCATTCTGATAAGGCCCTCCAGCCACCCTCTTACAGGAAGGTCCAGCCACCCCAGGACCTAATGTTATGAGCTGGTAAAACTTCTTGGCTAAATGATGATGTTTACAGGAAATGTAAGATCACTATCCCAATAGCTAAAGAATTATATGCCAGTCCCCCCTAATGGCAGTGAGATTCTCCATTTTCATTTGAAATAAGGAAATAAATGTCTCCGCAGTTTAACATTATCCCAGATTCAGTATCACACAGCAATATAATTGGCATCCTTGCTTGAGTAATATTGTGTTCAGAGAAGGAAGACATCCATCTTTTCAGTATACTTTGTAGTCCATTTAAAAGTGGAGAACTGAGCGGAAAAGCCTTTTAAAGAGAAACCTGAGAGGGAACAGGACTTAAGACCATGATTATGCTGTTTTACCAAGCTGAAAACTTGCCAAATGGAATCTTCAAATTAGAACCAAGGCCTCAACTACAAAGAGATTATAACCTGTACCTCCCAGGAGACTAGCATGATAGTGTTAGCATCGTAGAGGTACGTTACCCTGAATTAATACTAGCTTGCTTTCCCCCGATATAATTTAAACAAACCTAACTCATTAGAAAAAAATACTTGAAATAGAACCTTTTAATAAATTCCATTAATATATTAATAAATCATTAAAATGCCATATTAGTCCTCCCTGCCTCTCTCCTTTGGCCTAACTATCTACTCAGAAACCAGGAAGATTTTTATTAATGGTCAGTGGTACCATGGATTGTTTAAGAACATTGGCTCAAAAATTAAGATGTTCAAATCTATTTAACAGAACATTCTTCAATAACATAAATGTTCAACATTGTCTAATATGGTAGCCCTATGTGTCTATCGAACACTAGAAATGTGAAAGATATGAAACCTGATTTTTAAATATTTAATTGTAATTAATTTTAACTTATATAGCCTCATGTGGCTAGTCGTTACTATATCGAACAGCACGGCCCTGCATCCTGCACTCACAAGCTATGCTTCACTTTTCTGTGCCTCAGTTTCCTCATCCCAAAAATGGGGATAAAAATACTCCCTTATGGAGTTGTTGAGGGAATAAAATCAGGTAGGCTGTGCAAAGCCCTCAGCATAGCGCCAGGGACCCAGGGTGTTCTTCAGCAACATCTTTCCACCCATCCCTTCTCTGTGTCCCCTCTGTGGCTGCCTTTGTCCCTCTGTGGCTCGCATCATCAAAAGACCCTCTTGATTCATCATCTCCAACCATTCCAGCAAAATATAACCAGTAAGTATTTCTAAAATGCAATCCTTAGCATATCACCCCTGATTCACCCCTAATAGCTGTGACCTTCCACACTGCTCCCTAGAAACAACCCACGGTGCCAACGGATGGAGCAACTTGCCTTTCCTCACACCAGCCATGCACGTTTTTATTCCATTGTTACTGGCTGAGAGTATTCCTATCTAAAATGCTCAGTTCTTTTTCCTTTACTTCATCACAGTCATCCTTTGAGGCCTACCCCAAGACACCTCATTCACGAAGCCATCCCCCTCTGAGTTACGTATGAAAAGGACAACACACTGAACAATCGCAGATGCTTTATTTTTAATGGGTGCATTTCTGGATTTGCCCTCTAAGAACAAAAGCTCCTTGAAAATGAGAAGTTATGCTTTTGTGTATCCCCAAAAGAGCCCCTCATGGTACATACATAAATTAGGGGCTTACAACATATGGGATAAAGAAATCCTGTTAAACATGAACACAGATGCTGCTCAAATTGAAAGCGAGGCTCTCTGGAAATCTCTGCTATTCAAATCACTAAAGGTATTAAAAGTTTCTACCTAAAAATAACTGCCTTTTTATAAACACATGGGGAAAAAAGGTAGATATTGATTACTAAAACAACGTACACCTTAAATAAAACCCTCAAAATTCCCTGCTCTCTTTCTGAGTCGTCCTAAAGAAACTTCCCTTAGGATGATCTACCCTTGTCCTTCAATCCTTTGCAGCATGTGCTGTTTGTAGGTTAAATGACAACTACATCCGCCCATGAACTCCACCCCCCTTACCCTCTCGACTGTCCCCACGCCTGACTTCTCTAACCCCAACTCCCTACCACCCTGCACAGGTACCCCAACTTTGGAGAACATTTTCAAAGAAGGCCCCAGCCTTCTTATCTCCCACCCTTCAAAGCTCCATAAAACCCCATCGCCGAATATGTTCTCCTTATCCAATAAGATGACCCTTTACACCTTCCTTTGCCAACAAATAGTTGAGAAAAGGGAAAGATGAAGGTAATCAGAGAGAAAACATCTTGAAAACTCACTTAGGTCAGTGCTTTAATAGTAGCTTCTGGCACAGAAGAGAGATCTTTGATCTCAAGGAGAGCTCTCTACAAAATAACATTCCTGATAGCTTTTTGTAATTTGCACTGTCATTTCAGACATTGTCTATCACTGTAGTTCTCAAACTTTGGAGTGCATTAGAATCATCAGGAGTGCTTGGATGCTGATTCCTGGACATTGCCGCCAGGGAATCTAAGCCAGCATGTCTGGGGCTACCCAGAAATCTGCATTTTAATGAATACCCAGCTCGCTCTCTCACAAGGTCAAGACCACACTGACAAACACTGCAACTGCCTCCCCTTCCTCTCTGAGCCAGCCTTCTGTTCCCCCTCTTTGCACCAAGGAAACAGGAATAACTAACTGCAGCCAAAAGACTTCCATCTTCTGGAAAAACAGAATCTTCCCAGTGAGGGTAATTAGGTAGAGAAGTGAAGGCAGAACAAGGTAGTCAGGCACACAAGGCAAACACGAGGCTCACGGTAACTAGAGGTCAAAGCAAATGGCAAATCACAAATCTCAACAGAAGGGCTAGGAAATTCAGTACAAGCAGAAGGGGAAAAAAATGTTATTATAAAGTCTTAACAGGTGTAGAGCATCATATTGAATTGCAAAATGCCAATTTTTAGAGAGGAAACACACCACATTTTAACATGAAATTTTAACATCTAAGCTCAGTCAGACTGAGTTATACGGTCTCAGGCTCACCTAATCAGGTCGTTGCCCAAGATCAAAGAAAAAGAAGAAAGAAGAAAGGGTAATTTCAGAGCACCTGGCCTGGCTCTTACTTTAGGGATCAGCAAAGAACATTTCCAGGAAATTTGAGGCATTGGTAGGTGAGAGAGCAGATCCTAATAGTAACAGCTAGAGTGGCCACACATTCTGGAACAGAACTTGGATGATCCCTGTTTATACCTTTCTCCAGCATAATTATTAATATCACTCCCTTTCCTTCCCAAGAGTCCTGGTTTAACAGTAAATGATATAATCCCCTTGATAATACCTAACAGGCACATGCTAGGCATTGAGCTATGTGCTTACTTATATCATTTAAACCCTTAACATTATAGGGGACCAGCATTAATACTATTTTTTTTGAGACAGAATCTCACTTTATTACCCTGCATAGAGTGCAGCGGCGTCATCATAGCTTACTGTACCCTCAAACTCTTGGGTTCAAGCAATCTTCCTGCCTCAGCCGCCCAAGTAGCTGGGACTACAGGTCCACTCCACGACGCCCAGCTAATTTTTCTATTTTAAGTAGAGACAGGGTCTCGCTCTTGCTCAGGCTGGTCTCAAACTCCTGAGCTCAAGCAATCCTCCCACCTTGGCCTCCCAGAGTGCTAGGATTACAGGTGTGAGCCACCTCGCCCAGCCAATAATATTATTATACCCATCACTAAGTTGAGGAGTGTTGGAGACTATTGGAAGTTAAATTACTTGCCTAAGACCACAGAGTGAGTAAAAGGCAAGTTTTAAACTCATGGTTGCACAGGTAGTTCTCAGCACAAGACAGGTAAACTGCAGCCCACGGACCAAATCCAGACCACCTCGTATTTTTAGAGATAGAGTTTGTACTTTTAAATGTGGAAATTGTGGAAGATAGCCACCCTTCTCATTTGCATATTATCTACGGCTGCTTTCACACTACAAAAGCAGAGTCGAGTAGTTACAACAGAGACCTTCTGGACCGCAAAGTTGAAAATATTTACTACCTGGTCCTTTACAGGAAAGGTTTGCTGATCTGAGTTTTTCCTGTCAGCAAAATTCACAAACTTGGTTCTTCTACCAAGGATGGCCCAAGGTAAAGGAAAACATGACAGATAGAATAATTTTCCCAATTTGGTCTTGAACTCCTGATCTCAAGCATTCCTCCCTCCTCGGCCTCCCAGGGTGCTGGCACTACAGGCATAAGCCACCACACCAGGCCAAGTTTACCAATTTGGACATTTCAGATTTTGTTTTTTGGTTTGTTGTGGTTTTTATTTTCTTAAAGCATATAACATGTTGAGTTGTGAATGGTTACAATAAACACAATATTTCTCACATAATAAAAAAAAAAAAGCACTTAGAACCAGGGCAGAGAACATACAAGATGAGTCCGAAGCATTTTGCACTGCCATAAAGTAAAAAGTGTTCCAAAAATGCCACAGCGATGAGGGACACAGAAACCAACTGAAGGAGCTCCCAATGTCCAAAGCTGAGACAATTTGAGCAAAAAAATAAAATAGTGTTGGATTATGACCCGCATAGAATATCCATGAGTCCATAGTGTTATAAAAAAATGGTTGAAGAAATTAACAAGGGAGAAGAGAAAATTCTTGTGCAGAAGAATTCCCAGTAATTTACGCAGGTACTTTACCCTAAAAGAGGAAGGGCATAACTCCCACTCCTTAAGTATGGGCCACACATAGCAACTTCCTCCCAGAGAGAAAAGTAGGAAAGGATGGGGGCAGGGAAAAGTCATCTTACAAGGGAGAAACCTTGCAAACATCACTTCACCCATGGGATCGAGATTAGTATCAACAGTGATAAGTCACGTAGATGGCATCTGCCTTTAAGGTGATGAGATGAGAATGGCACTTTACCTCTGTGACTTTCCTCCTCAAAACCCATAACTCCAGTCTCATCATGAGAAAAAACATCAAATTCCGACTCAGGGGCACCTTACAAAATACCTGACCGATGCTCAACACTGTCAAGGTCATCGAAAACAAGTCTGAGAAACGGTCACAGCCAAGAGAAACCTAAGGAGACATGGTGACTAAATGTAATGTGCTATCCTGGACAGGATCCTTATGCAGAAGAAAGACATTAGGTTAAAACGAAGGAACTACAAATGAAGTATGGACTCTACTTAATAATACTTACCAACATTTGTTCATCAGTTATGACAAATGCACCATCCTAACTTAAGAGGTTAAAACAGGGAAAACTGGTGCAGGGTACATAGGAGCCCTCTGTACTACCTTTGCAATTTTTCTGAAATCTAAAATGATTCTACAATTAAGTTTATTTTTAAAAAAGTGAAGAGGACAAAAAATAGCACCTACTTTCCACATTTAAACTCACAGGAGGATCTCATTTGGAAGAGATTTCCTTTCCTTGTGTAGTTTACATACTGTAATTCTAATTTTATCTGTAAGGTGCAAAACACAGATTTTAAAATTATTCCCACATAAATAATTCAGTCTGTGATTAGTGCCAAAACAGAATAAATTAAACCTGGTATAGATTACCAAGTTACTCTGAGCAAAATTCTGCATGAGAAAAACAACAACTTGGGCTGAAGGAAACACTGCTTTATGAAATCCTAGAAGGTACAACTGAGGCATCGACAAAACAAACAACTCTGTCTACTTTGCTTGCCTTCTGGGTGAACACAAACCGTGCTGGTGTCACCCACTGTTCTTTGAAAACTGATCCTCCTCCTCAGAGAGGAAAACTCTTCAGGGAAAAATGTATCCAGCTTCCAACCTACATACCTTAGTAGTATTTTCCTTGCCCCACACACGTCTGCAGATTCTCTATACACTGCTAGTAAGGGGCATATGGCATGTTATCCCAGGAAAGTACGGATGTGACCCATCTCCTATCTATCTCTCCAGCCTCGCTGAATTTTCTTCTATTGCATGAAGACACTAAATTCTCATAACATTGTCTTTTAACCTTTTGTGTCACTTAACAAAATTGTAACAAAATGTTTGACTATGTAATTATCCACTGAATGCCCATGTTCCATAGTGAACAGAAAGTCTTATGAGGACCATGTCTATTTCATTCACTGCTGTTTCTAGGATTCCATGTACCTAAATCCTAGCATGAAACAGGTACTCAATAAATATTTGTTGAATGAATGGATTTATCAATCATAGGTTACTGGAATATAGCTCAAGTCTACAGATAACCCCAAATAATTTCAAGTTTATGCATTTCCCCCAGCAGTTCATTTAATACATATATCCACTGTAACATCAAAATCTTGCCTTCGGCTCATTAGCTTTATTGGTGCTAAGTCAGTGTATTAGGTTCAAACAACTCAGTAACGGAAGACAGAAGTGATCAGCATTAGCCTCATGTTCAAAGTGTCAGAAAAAAACAGAAAGCAAAGAGTCATACGTAAGCTTCCAACAGCATCGCTGATGTCTATTAACGAATATATTTGTATGGAGGCCAATATATCTTGGGCCTGGGCTAATTTTTTAAGCTGTTTTATTCCAAGTCTATGCTAATTCACATAGCTATTTAAACCACGCTCTTATGTTTTGAATATCTACCTCCCAAGTAACACTGCATCCAACCTAGAAGAGTCATTATTTATAGAAAACTATGTTTTCAGTATGTTGTCACAGAAAGAGTACACAACCAAGTCTCAGAAAACCTAACTCTAGTCTTAGTTTAACTCCTAACCATTCATCAGCAAACTTTCACTGAATGCCTTTAACAGACACTATTCTAAGAACCATGTAGTTATAATCAAATCATAAGCAATCTAAACTATATCTCCAAATTTAGATGGACAGATTAGATCACATGTAGAATAAACGTATACAACCACCATCCTGCCTACTCAAAATCCCATGAAAAAAATAAAAGTTACTAGAAAACAAATCTGTAGCATCATTCTGTTGTTTGGGTACTATCACTGAATAAGAAATTCTGCATTCTAAGCTGTTGGCCACAAATTCTAAGACTTCCTAAATATACAAAGCATATAGGATCAAATCTAAAGAGATACAACCCAGAGAAAAACCATAGACAGCAATGTGATATGCGAGACAAAGACATTTATTCTATATATTTAGATATTTCTTAAATATATTCTCCTTGTAATCAAGAGTTATTTTGGAGGGGCCAGGTGCAGTGGCTTATGCCTGTAATGTTAGCACTCTGGGAGGCCCGAGGCAGGAGGATCACTTGAGGTCAGGAGTTTGAAACCAGCCTGAGCAAGAGCAAGAACCCTGTCTCTACCAAAAATAGATAAAACTAGCCAGGCAACTAAAAATAGAAAAACTTAGCTGGGCGCTGTGGTGCACCTCTGTAGTCCCAGCTACTCAGGAGGCTGAGGCAGAAACATCACTTGAGCCCAGGAGTTTGAGGTTGCTGTGAGCTAGGCTGACACCATTATACTCTAGCCAGGGTGACAGTGCGAGACCCTGTAAAAACACTAAAATAACCATATCAAAAATCAAAAAACCCCATCAACAAATGGGAAAAGGAAATGAACAGAAACTTTTCAAAAGAAGACAGAATAATGGCCAGCAAACATATAAAAAAAAATGCTCAACATCTCTAATCATTAGAGAAATGTAAATCAAAACCACAATGAGATATCACCTAACCCCAGTGAGACTGGCCTCTGTCAAAAAATCCCAAAACAACAAATGCTGGCAAGGATGTGGAGAGACAGGAACACTCTTACACTGTTGGTGGGACTGCAAATTAGTGCAACCTCTGTGGAAAAGAATCTGGAGATACCTCAAAGAGCTAAAAATAGAAATACCATTCGATCCAGCAATAGCACTATTAGGCATCTACCCAAAAGAGCACAAAACATTCTATGATAAAGACATCTGCACCCAAATGTTTATGGCAGCACAATTCACTATTGCAAGGATGTGGAAACAACCCAAGTGCCCGTCAATCCATGAGTGGATTATTAAAATTTGGTGTATGTTTTCAATGGCATATTACTCAATCATAAGAAATGACAGTGATCTAGAACCTCTTACACTTTCCTGGATTAAACTTAAGCCCATTATCCAAAGTGAGGCACCGCAAGATCGGAAGAATGGGCTCCACTTGTACTCGCCATCAAATTAGTACTAACTGATCAACACTAGGGTGATCACACGGCAGTAATACTCTCCAGGGATTAGGGGGATGGGGGGGGTGGGGTAAACCTGCAACTAAAGGACACGGGAGCATTGTAGGGGGGAAGGGCATGCCTTTAACCCTCGCTTGGGTGAGGCAAAGACATAATGTGTAACCATAATGTTTGTACCCTCATAATACCCTGAAATAAAAAATTAAAAAAAAACATATCAATAGAATCAAAAGCTGACTCATCCCAGATCTAATTTTCTCTTCTTCTAAAAGTAAAATCACAAGAAAAATATAAAGAATGAAATTTTCCAGCAGTTAAACTCCACTTTAGAAGCACAACTAGCTGTTTCCTCAACCCGACATGGAAGAAAAAGGCAGCAGATGAGGTGGCAGTATGCAGGAAGGCTACAAAACGCCACATCTCACGGACAGAAGAACAGACTCTCAGTTCCCTGGCGTCAACACGCGTCTCTGCTGCTCCCTCTTTACAATTAAACATCCCCTTTACGATCTGGGCAGAATAATATACAAACTTGCCACTTTCGATCTGAGTTTAATTAATGTCAGCAGAGGTCATGAGAGTTTTCCAGCAAGAGACCTGGTATAGGGCAAAGCACACGAACATTCCTTGGTCCTCCCCCGTTTCAGAGCACTCCTTCCAAAGGCTGGTTACACTCGGCTGGGGCAAACCTCATTTCAATTAACCTCTTTCTCTGATTTCAGGTCATCCTACTCCATGGCTCCCAGATAGCACCACAGAGGGACATCAAAAAAAGAAAACTGGTATATGGTTAGAAAAATAAAAACTAAGCTAAGTTCACCAGAGCATTATATAATGCTCGTCCAGTACTGGACTCTTTCAGATTCACTCCCTAAAATAGGTAGGAAGAAGCCTGAACATAAACTGTCCTCTGGATGTCTTTTGTGAAAGGGTAAGAAAATCATGAGTTGAGGCTGGGATGACTGGTACCTTGTCTCCTTCTGCCTTCACTTCGTGGCTGTAACTATATTTCAACAATATTGCTAAGTTCCTGGGAGCTCAAAAGTAAAAGGCGGCATTATGAAAATAAAACATGTCTCTATGTTACAGTGATAGACCAGGGAGACAGGGAAGGAAGGAGGTCGAGGTGCTGGTGCCTGAGAAACAGAACAGCAGAGGTTGAAAATGCAGGCAAGGAGATTCCAGCCCCGAAAAGGGCAAAGAGATGGACAAGTCTATTCCATCTTACCAGCTTGCAACAGGTGGTAGTACTTAAAGCTCCAAAATAAAACCCTCCCTAGATAATGCTGCACACTTAAATCAATGTCACACAGGAATGAGAGGTTGTCGCCTCCTCTCTCCAGACTGAGACACTCTCTTTTCCAGTAAGACTTAAGAACTGATTTTACCCTGCACTAAATCTACCATATAGGCCTACTGCTCCATACAAAGATCTCCTGTGTACTCACTTTCTCCAAACATATCTAAAATTCTGAGCCCAGGGATTGTTTCCCTGCATAGCAATTATCGAAGACCTTGGCTCACCAGCAGGGGCTGTGTATGTGCATGTATGCATATGCAACAGAATAATGATTGCTGGCTTCTTTTCTGTAAATAGGCCTATTCTTCCTAGGCAAAGGTAAGTAAGGGAAAGAAAATACTAAGGAACCGCCCTCTGAGATTACCCTGAACCCTGCTAACCTCCTCAAGGAACCAGAAGAACAAGCTCTCTCTTTTTCTGTTTCTGTAATAACAACAATGCCAATAACAGAACTGAAATACACAGACACCAACATAAGACCTGCACTGTCTTGAGTGGAACCAGCAGGTTGAGGAAGAAGTTGGCAGTATTCGGGGGTTTAAAACAACAGTCTCGATACAGTTCTTTTGTTTATAAAGCAAATGATTTCCCTCAAAACTCATTCTTGATTTTGCATTATGGACTCCATACCTTTGCCACAAGGTGGGGCTAATTAAACCAGGCTTGGCTGCAGTTGTAATTACGGTTTCCTGATGTGGGCATCATCTTTCTCATTATAATGCCATTACCATAGGGTGGGGAATCCCACTGATAAGGCAGCTAACAGCGGAGAGTACCCAGGGCAGCCTTGACAAAAACCGTTAACTCCACTTGGTCATGTTCCTACCATGTCCTTATCCTTCAGATGTCCCTGTGTCACCCGAATCTTGCAGCTGGTTCCATTCTGCATTTTTCTCCCCTTGTCTCGTTCCTGCTTCTCTATTCTGCATGGCTGACAAATAGAGTGGCTCTTGAATTTACTCATTTTATTTCTGCTAATTTTTTATTTCTACCATCTCACTTTGAATTGAGGGAATATTCCTTTCCTCCCACACAAAAGATTCCCACTCTAAGCAATATTTTTCATTAAATCATAAGTACTATAATTAGTATATTATTAGACTAGCTACAATTGATTGAGGACTTCCTTTGTGCCTGGCACAATGCTAAATGACTGACACGCCTTCCTTACACTATTTAATCTTCATAATAGTCACATGAGGAGGGCCCCATTATTGTCCCCATTTGACAGAAAAGAAAACCGATGCTCAGAAAAGTCACTTTCTGGCCCAGGTTGCAGAGAAAAGGGAACCCCAGTACCCTGCTGGTAGGAATGTAAATTGGTATAGCCTTTATGAAAAATAGCATGAAGATTCCTCAAAAAATTAAAAATAGAACTCCCATATGATCCAGCAATCTCATTTCTGGGTACATATCAAAAGAATGGAAACAGGATCAAAATAAAAAGAAAAGAAAAAACCACTATTTCAAAGCGATATCGGCACTGCATGTTCATTACAGCATTGTTCACAATAACAAAGTTATGGAAAAAACCCTCAATGTCTAATGATGGATCAATGGATAAAGAAAAGGTGTCATATTATTCAGCCTTAAGAAGGAAATCCTACTGTTTGCAATATCATGGGTGAACCTGGAGGACATTATGCTAAGTGAAATAAGCCAGTCACAGAAGGACAGATACTATAGGGTCTCACTTATATGTGGAATCTAAAATAATCAAACTCTTAGAAGCAGAGAGTAGAACAGTGGTTGCCAGGGGTTAGGGGAGGGGAAATGGGGACATGATGGTCAAAAGGTGCAAAGTTTTAGTTATGCAAGATGAGTAAGTTCTGGAGATCTACTATACAGCACAGTGCCTATCACTAACGATATTGTATACTTAAAATCTGCCAAAAGGGTAGATCATATGTTAAGTGCTCTTATGACATACACAAAAAAAATTTTTAATAGAAGGGAAATAATAGATTTCTTATATAGAAAAATGTGCTCATTTTTTAAAATAACTATATTGCATTTCTAACTAAACTTCTATCTTTCATTCACTTTATACTTTTTTATCATTTTATCATAAGTGATATGGGCATTAGACATGAGAATGTATTAACTTGAATTAAAACTTATATAACCTCCAAAAAATAAAATAAAATAAATAAAAACATGTTTATTTGTCTTTAAAAAAAGGAAGTAGAAGGAAACTTTGGGAGGTGATGGATATGTTTATGGTCTTGATGGCGGTAATAGTTTCATGAGTATATACTTATCTTCAAACTCATGAAGTATACATTAGATATGTATAGTTTTTTTATATGTTAACCATACCTCAATAAAGCAGTTTAAAAAAAAGAAAAGTCACTTCCCCAACATCTGTCTGACTCCAAGACCAGTGCTCTTAACCAATACTACACTGGGCACAGCAACTGTAAGTCCAGCATTTTGTGTGATTTTTATTTTCCTTTTCAACAAGAGCATTTCATCAAATACATTCCTAGAAGTGATTTAACTGTGATACCTTTGGGAGACTTTTTATACAAACATACACCATCTGAAAATGATTTTTAAGTGTGTCCTGATTTACGGTTTTAAAAATGTAGTCATCCTTTGCACTGTTTGAGTCATAGCTACAAACGTGCCCATCCCTAGACAGTGTGTACCACACCCATTAGGTATGAATTTACCCATCCCCTCCTCCCCCCTCCTGCCCAACACCTGATGAATGCGAAATGCATATGTGCACGTAAGTATTGATCAATTAGTACCAATTGGATAATGAGTACATGTGGTGCTTGTTTTTCCATTCTTGGGATACTTCAACTTAGAAGAATGGGCTCCAGTGCCAGCCAGGATAATACAAATAAATATATTTTTTTAAAGTGCAGTCATCCTAAGGCTAAGATATGCAGGAAAATGGTGGTATATAGTAGGTCTTCAAGAATTATTTGTTCATTTATGCATAGCTTCAACCTACAGTAGCTCACGCTCCATAATTTCTGAGATTCATAGTAATTTTTTTCTTGCCAACAGGATTGGATTTGTTTGTGGGCACATACTACCTTCTGGTGTTCAACAGAATGGGTACAGGAAGGCTTCTGATACACAAATACCAAAAAAAAAAAAAAAACCTTCCCATTTTGACACTTAAAATTCCACCATGTGCAGGTAATTCTTCTGGGCTGAGCTTTTCTAAAATACAGATTTATTCACTGAGAAAAACAACCTTAAGCCACTAAGAGCTTAGTGTGAATGAATATTTTAAGTGCTTCCTGAGAGAAGGAACTGGAATAAAAGGAATGAGCCAGTTAGTTCCTTAGGAGGAGAGTCAGAGCCCTCAAATAGAGAAGGTCGTCCAGAGAGTGTGGCAGATGGGTCATAACGAACTTTTCCTTCGATATATTGACCTGGATCAGTCATGCTTTCTGATGTGAAACAGCTCAGCCGTGCTAAGTTTTCATTTACTGGAGAGAAAAAAAAAAAGGGTCATAATCCCATCCATTGGGCCTATTTGGCCTCATTGTAGTAAAACCAAAAAATCAAGCTGAAAGATTGTACAGGAAATGCTACGCTTGATCAATTCCAACTGCCCAAGTGAGAGCCACATTGTAATAAACTTGCTTGAAATGCAGAAGCATCCAAGTATTTTTGTTGTTGAATCAAAGGAATAAAGATGCTTTTATCCTAATAGAAATTATATGTCCTTTTGATTCATAAAACTTCAGTAACAATTTGAATTGCCAAGGTCTTTAATCATGAGATTATTTGCATCTCAGAACTGACAGTTATATTAAAAATCCCACCTCTTTTACCCACAGTTGAGTGCTGCTCATTCAACCTGAGTCTTTTACTACATACATGGAATTTTATTTTATAAGTTTAAGCGGAGAAAGAAAACTTTCAAAAGGCTTTTATTCTGAGCTTCTTACAAATCAGTCTATTTTTTTTAAAGCATCTCAAGAGTCATTTCACTAATTTATTTCTGAGTGTAATGCTCAAAAATATTAGATAGCCAAAGGGCCCAGAAAATCAGATGTGCTCTTTCCTATTCTAGAGGAAACATCCGTTAATGGCAAAGTTATCACTATTGTTTGAACTAAAGTCACTGAAACTAAAAATTAAAGTTTGACTTCAACAAATTGTGTAGGTCAGGGCAGTTCAATCTTTAACTCAGTGATTTGGATTCTGTCTGAAACTGAGGTCAGACAAGTCATCATATCTTAATGTGAATCAGAATCCTACTCTAAAATAAACCTTGATGTACCTGTCGTGCCCACTTCTTTGGGAGAGGAAGGTCATTGAAATGATGTATGAAAAAAACTTTGAAAGTACTACCCAAACATAAGGTGATGTAATTTGTTATAAAATTCAAAGTAAATGCCTGACTTCTACTTTTAAAAATATCTGATTGTAGTGACTGAAATGCCCCAGTTTTATTGTGTGGTAGCCTGTTACACATCATCTATAATCTTACAGTGTCACCAAATGTACTTTCCACTATCCCTGACAGGTGTTCCTAGGAATTAATTAGTACTTCCTGAATCTGTATTAGAATCTACTATCCTTTTTGATATAATTGTCTTACTTTATTAAAGTTTTAACTACCAGGACGCAGGATTTAAAAGTGTAAATAGAAGCCAGAAAGCTTTTTTAAGAATTCACAGGAGACAGGCAATAACTAACATTTATGAAGTGATCACTGTTTTGAGCTCTTTATACACTAAGTTCTTCAATCCTCACAATGACCCTGTAAGGAAAGTACTGTTATACATAAATTAAACATAAAGAAACTGAAGTACAGAGAGGTTAAGTAACTTCCACAAGTTCACATAGAACTTAAATAGACATAGGTAAGTTATTAAGGGTAAGATGGGATCATTGAGCAATGTTACGTGTATCTACAATTAAGGAAGACAACTGCACTTGCCCTTTGGTGGTTCTGTCAATGCAGGCTCCAAATCTGCAGAAGTGTAGGGCTCACTATTACATACTTATTAAGAATAACTTATTTGTCATTCACATATGTAAAGAAAGAGTGAGAGCAAGAGTCTTGCTCTGTTTCTTTGAGGAGAGGATCAGTGGACAGAAGCTGTTTTTTAAATGAAAAGCACTCCTTGAAAAGCTTGAGGCTATTTACATGTCAATGGGAATTGTATTTAGTAAATCATCTAATACCAATCCCTTAGGAGCTGCCGAATTGGTTTTATTTGGGTTAGTGAGAAAGTAAGTAGCAAAGGCCTTTCATCAAGAAGAGAGGAAATGGGGGTGAATTTGGAGGTGTGTGTATGGAGGTCAGAGAAAGGTCTTAATCACAGATCAGGAGAAAGGCTTCAGGTTAGAGTCATAGGGTAATAGAAGAGGGACACAGGAAAGTAAAGAAAAATATGACAAATGCTGCAATTTGTTCATGGCCACTGATGACAGCTAAATTCATCCGGTTGGATACTGGTGAGTTATAGGATCACACGGGAACTCTGCGTTCTATAACCAAGAATTGTGTAAAGAATGGTCATGGTGACATGGATTTATAGGGTGTTTTGTAAAGCCTACTTGGAGTTAGCCAAACTGGGATTTGAGGGCATAGTTATCCAGACCGCCAAGTCAGCCCAAGACTTCCGACACCAACTCAAATAGTTAGAGCCCAACCACAAAGGTAAAGGGAAGAGTCCACACAAGAACACCTCATTTCTGACACCAACTGCAAGTTCAGGGGTTTCTCAGAACCACCCTCAGTTTCAAGAATTCTCTAGGACTCACAGAATTCACTGAAAGCAATTATACTTATGGTTATGGTTCATTATAGGGAAAGGATACAAATTAAAATCAGCCAAAGGAACAGACTCATAGGGCAGAGTCGGGAGGTGGGGGGTACGAAACATGAAGCTTCCATTGTCCTCAGGATGTGTTATCCTCTTGGCATTACAGTGTAACAATATGCATGAAGAACTGTCAACCAGGGAAGTTCACCTGAGCCTCTGTGTTCAGGATTTTTATTAGGGCTGTATTAACTTCCTAAGGCTACCATAACAAAATATTGCAAACTGGGTGGCTAAAAACAACAAAATTTTTTTGTCCCACTGTTCTAGAGGCTAGAAGTCTGAAATCAAGGTGTCAGCAATACCAAGCTCCCTCTGCAATCTGTAGGGAGAATCCTTCCCTGCCTCCTCTAGCTTCTGGTGTTTGCCCTCCTTCCTCAGCTTATTGCTACATCCATTCCAATCTCTACCTCCATCACCATATGGCATTCTCCCCTCATGTGTTTCTCTCCTCTTCTTTTAAGAAAACCAGTCATGGCTGGACACACTGGCTCATACCTGTAACCCCAGCACTTTGGGAGGCCAAGATGGGAATATTGCTTGAGGCCAGGAGTTTGAGACCATACTGAACAACATAGCAAGAATCCATCCCTACAAGATTTTTATTTAAATTAGCCAGACATGGTGGTGCACACCTGTGGTCCTAGCTACTTGAAAGGCTGAGGCAGAAGGATTTCCTGAAGCCCAGGAGTTCAAGGCTGCAGTGAGCTATGATTGCACCACTGCACTCCTTCCTGGGTGACAGAGCTAGACCCTGACTCAAAAAAAAAAAGACACAGGCGTATCAGACAGCAGGTGACCTCATCTTAACTAATTATATCTACAATGATCCTATTTCCAATAAGGTCACATTCTGTGGTACTGGGGGTTAAGACTTCAATATATCTTTTGGGGGGTGCATGGTTCAACCCAAAATAGGTCTCTCTTACCTAGGCATGATTGACAGACTGATTGCCCACATGGTTGCTATCAGTTTCCAAGTTAATAGTGTGGCCTAAAGTCCCCCACCCTAAATCACATGGTTAGACTTTCTGCCCTAAACAAAGACATGCCCATCACGTATGACATACCTCCAAGAAAACCAAGGGCAAAGTCCAGAGCTCTTTTCAGGCAAGGCCAAACTCTTTACTAATACACAAAGCTTTAAAGACTTTCCATGGATCTGGCTTAGAGCATTAAATAAAGATATCTGGTGTTTTAGAATATCAGAAGTAGAAAAGAGTATAATAGGTATGTACAGATAATTAAGATAACATTACTTGTAATATTCAGTGGCAGTGGTAAAAATGACCATCTCCTCAGTCAAATGAGCTAGAAAAAAAGTGAATCTTTAATCAAAGATTTTAACAAAGTTATTCTGAGATATTTGAGCTAGAAATAATTTCATTGTTTAAGTAGTGCCAAGAAGACAGCAGTGAAGTCAGAGTGAAATATGTATATTAATGCATATTCTGTTTGAGAGAAGAATCTTCCTGTTATTTTTATAGCAATTACTATGACATTTATCTTACAAAAAAAATTAAACCCTCTTTATCCCAATTTTAGAATCATCAGGATCACAAGTTGGTTTGGAGCCTTAAGAATCCATCCTGAGGATACCTCAGTATCCTCCACAATACCCCTGGAAAACCAAAGACCTCTCTGAATTTGGGGCACAACCACCTTATTAAAAGGGAAAAAAGCAGGTGTTGATAATGCTGGCACTTGTGACTATATCCCAAATACAGCCAGAAAAATTTAAAAAATTTTAAAGGAGAGAAAAATCCCCAGAATTTGGGGCCCAAAACAAAGCTGTATATTTGAAGGAATCTCTACAGAATTCTCCTAGAGAATGAGGAATAGGTTTTTAAATATACATGAGGCCAACTATATACCAAGTGAATCCATAGAAACAGAGTTAAATGGGGGAAATTAAGAGTTCTCTTTAACTCAGGCAATGCAACTTTGACCAGGAAAACCATTTTCCAGGAATTAGGTTTGAGGGTTTTCATTATAAAGACAAACGGATTTAGAAATATCTAAATTTTCTATTCTTCCCTCTTTCCACACTGTCTTAATCCATTTGTGCTGCTATAACAAAATACCAGACTGGATAATTTATAAAGAACAGAAATTTATTTCTCATGGTCCTAGAGGGTGTGAAGTTCAAGATCGAGGTGCCAACACTTGGTGTATGGTGAGGGCCCATTCTCTGTTTCCATGATGGCACCTTACTGCTATAACCTCCAGAGGGGAGGAATGTGTGTCCTCACATGATGGAGGGGATGGGAAAGGCAAGAGCATGTTTCTTCAACCTTGAGCACTTTTATAAGGGTACCAATCACATTCATGAGCTGAGCACCTTCACAACTTAATCACCTCCCAAAGGGCACGCTTATCAATACTGTTGCATTGGGAATTAAGTTTGAACATGAATTTAAGGGACCCCCATCATTTAAATCATAGCACACACTTTGAACCTTCTTGAGCTCTGAATATCAGACCACCCCACCACAATAACAAGTGCTGCCATTCTGCACTACCCAGGTACGTAAACACAAATCTCAGTTCAATAGGTCTGAAGATCTCAGAATAAGAAAGCTTTCAAAAATCTTTTGAGAAGAAAGTAAAAAAGGCAGAATAATAAAAAGTTTGGGTCTGTCTTTAACTTGCTTACTATTACTGGACAGCTAAAATGCCCTTTGCCTGGCTAATTCCCCTTCATCTCTCAGGTCTCAGCTAAGAAGTCATGGTTTCCAAGTAACCTTCCCTGATTCATGAGTCAAGCCCACCCTCAGAACAGTCTGAGTCCCCCCTCTCTCTGCAGCACCCCATTCATTGGGCTTACCTATTTACATGGTAATTGCCTGTTTTATTATCTACCTCCCCAGCAGACCCCGAGCTAGATAAGGCAGAGACTATATCTAACCTTATCCTCACTGTGTCTTCAGTACCTAATACCGTGCTTGGCATATAGTGCTCAAGGGATGTTTGTAGAATGGAATGAGATAGAGCAACATAGAAAGAACTGGAATGGGATGATATATGACTTCCCTCTTAGCAATTTTACTGCCTAGAACTGAACTCCTAATCTACGAAGACTGCCTTGGACAAAGAAGTGGTTGCATCAAAATCAACTAACAATTAAGAAATCCCATATTAGACTTGAAGTAATGATACAATCAACCATGCAATACGGAAAACAAACAAGCTCAAGAACAATATTGCTTTTGCAGAGATGGTTGGCTTTCAGCATGACTAAGACAACATACAATAATACAGTAGTTCCTATGGCTTATTCAGGTAATCGGGGATTTATTTCCTCTACCTCAAAAGTATCTCTCACAGATCCTCTTACTGTCTACATACTTCCCAATCATACACCACTTAGCACCCTGATGCATTTTCACCTTTCCCAAAGTACAACAGCTTATCATGCAACCTAGATAAAGAATCACTCATGCATTCTACGATTATTTATTGAGTTCATATGATGTTAGAGGCCCTATGCTAGCATGAGAGAATTTAACTGTTCAGAGTATAGACTCTTGATTTGGAGAGAAATGGGTTCGAATGCTGGTTCCAGCACTAACTACTAGCTCAGTGTCCCTAAGGCAATTATTGAACCTCTCTGCACCTGCGTTCTCATCTATAAAATAGGACTAATAACTCCTTCCTGACAGACATTATTATTATTGGGCATGTTGTGCAGCCCTGTTCATAGAAGTATGGAAAGGAACAAATGAAATGCAAAGTGCCTGCCTCAGTTTAGCACTCTCAAGTACCAGCTAATATCATCAGGCCAAGATGAATCACGTATGGATCCTGTCTTCAAGGAACTTGCTTATAGTCAAGAATGGCAGATTATACATGTATAGATAGAAAGTAAGGCGCATAAGAAAATTGTCAGTGCAGATAAGGAACAACTGAGCCCGAGAAGAGCATGACTATGTCCAACCAAGAAGATGACCTGGCAACTTCTCATTTGTCATGCAAAATATTTCTGAGACATGTCATATTAAAAGTGACAAGTACCAGTTTGGAGGCTGCCAAAAATCAAAGGTTAAAATCCCAGAGGCCGAAATTAATCCCTGTGAATCTCTGCATTTAGCACAAAGTTCTTCATAATACAGATGCATGAGTACTACATGTCACATTCTGACGCCCATCAAATAGCTACAGGTGCAGCAGAACTGGTCTGAGTACAATTTGGTTAAAACTCAATTCATTCTTATTAAGGACCTAACATGTGTGTAAAACTCTGCCCATGAGTGATTAGTATTCTAAACTGACCATAAGTCAGGATGGTCAGCTTTGAAATGTAACTGCCTGATCCAGCGTGGGAATAATATTCTCAACTCACCTGGAGGGAAGAGCTCTAATTAACTATAGCAGGACACACTACATACCCAAAGATGAAGAGTGGCTTTAAACTCCAGCCCATGGAATCATGCTCTTCAGGCTTTTTATATAAGGGTTAAAGACTTACTTCAGCACAAGATGGAAGGCTATTACTGTATTTTCATTCTCCTCAGCATGTAACTTCTTATGCATTACTAAAATATAAGTAACATTTCTAATTGCATGACAAAAATATTCCACACAGCAACTGCTCTTAATAATATACTTAACAGTTGCCCATTTCATTACCTGATAATTGCCAGATCATTAGAGCAAATAATATATCCTTGTGGTATAAACTTATGGCAGTAATTTCAGAGAAAAAGAATAGGAAAGCTCTCTTAAAGCCACCAGTAGGCAATGTGGAGAATTAGCTATTGAACTAAATGAATATAAATGTACTTTTAAAAGGTAAACAGAAATACAATGCCATTTATACCTAATTCTGGATCATGGAATCCAAAACAAAAGTACTGGAAAGTCCACCCTGTCATTTCACAGGTAAGGACAATGAGGCAGCAAAGTTGAACTACCCCTATAGGCTGATCGAGCTAATGGGAGCATGGTTGGGACAAGAACGGGTCTCTCAGCCCTTATTTCAAAGCTCCTCCTTTTTAATCATAGCATCCTCTAAATGTGACATAGATTTGATTTTAAAATCTTGATGAACTAAGATACATGGAAAATGTAGAGAACTAATTAATTATATTTCCTAGTTAAGTTGGATTCTACCAAAAACTAATGTTTTCTAACTCACAATTTTATAGTGGCCAAAGAGGCAAGATCTCAATGTCGAGTCTCTCTCACCTGGTTTCCAGACAGTTATCTTAGCCTAGGACACATTTCCTCCACTCCACCTGGCCAACTTCTCATCATCCTTCATATGGCAGCTTAAATACCCCTTCCTTGGCTGGGCTTTTCCTGACTTCAGACTAGATGAGCGGTTCCCAACTCTGTGCTCTGCAGGGAGAGGCTATGTTACTGTCGTTCTGCCTTCTGTGATTAAATCACATCATATATATTAATGTAATTATCCATTTAAGATTTGTTTTTCCCCCACTAGACCGTGAGTCCTCAAACTCAGCTATGCATCAGAATCACCTGGATGGCTTCCTAACATACAAATAGCTGGGCCCCACTCCTGGAGTTTCTGATTCAGGTCTGGAGTGGGTTTTGAGACTTTGTATTTCTAACAAGTTCCCAGGTGATGCTGGTTGATCCAGGACCACCCCTTGAAAACCGCTAAGTTAGACCGTAAGACTCATAAAAGAAGGGGCCAGGTCTATCTTATTCATTGTTCTAGCTCTAGTGTCTAGCACAGTGCCAGGCACATAGTGGGCTATCAAAAAATATTTGATTAACTGAAGGATTTTCTTTTTTGAGACAAAAAGTTGTCTCTAAACATCCAGAGTATAACATTAAGGGAAGTCTGATGAAAGACATACAGGTACTCAATGTATTATCTTTGTAATTTTTCTATAAATCTAAAATTTTTCCAAAATAAAAAGTTTCACACACACACACATATACACACATGGTCAGTCGTGACCTTAAGATATACCCTGGATGTTTCCTCTTTTATTCAATTTCTCATAGAAATTGATAGGAACTTTTCCCGGTCTTCTCCTCTTGCTGGAGGATGCAGCCTGAAATCGAGTCCTAGGTAATTGAGCACTCAGGGTCAGCTGGCTTCTAGCAAATAGCTGCATCAGGCCTTTACCTGTAATTGTGGTAGACCCCTCTGACTTCAGTGCCCCTGGACAAAATGAAGAACAGATGCGCACCTGGATGATGCTTTCCATTATTCAGTGGAAGTGTCCTGATCATCAGTAAATGACTTTCTGAGTGTCCTTTGTGAGCACGCAGGGCCTGTCTTATGCAAAAGCTGAGACAGCAATCACTTGTTGAATGGCTCTAGGAAGGCTGCTCGGCCCCCGAAAATCCCTACCCCTCCTCACTCTAACTTGCCACTGGGCTGGGATTTCCACCAGGAGAGAAAAGACCCTAGTTTTCAAGTCTCGCCTCTCCGTGAGATTTCTGTTAAAATGCCAATGTGGTAGCAGTTTTAAGCATTATCCATCATTTTATCCCCAGATGGGATTAATTGATCAGACTTTTTTCCAGTTTGACAGCCAGCCTCAGGAGCCATGGAAAGAGGGACTGCAAGAGGCAGACCTGGGTACAGAACCTCAGGGCAGGACACACAGGGGACCCAGGTTCCCAAGGGAAGAGGCTGGCAAAAGGTCCTAGAAGGGAAGGGAGGAAGTGGCTGAATGATGCACACCTGGTTGTTGGCCAGTCCTGAGAGTCACTGTGCATTTTCAATGGATCTCAGATACAAAAAAGATATGATTCTCGCCTTCAACCCAGACAAAAGTCAAAGTCCAGAGTTATTAATAAGTAATGCTAATGATAGTGTGCCAGAGTCTGTGCTAGGTACTTTATTGATACATCCATTCATTTAACATCGTGCCAGTGCTGTGTATCTGATCAGATTCTCCTAACACCTTGTGAGGTAGCTGTCATTGTTCCCTCTTTATTGCTGAGAAACTGAGGCTCAGACAAATGAAGTGGGGAGCTTGTCCAAGCTCCCACATTAGGTCAGAGCCAGAGCTGGGGTTTATCGCCATACACCATGTTCTTCTCTTTGCTATTCTACCCATAATAGAAAAGGGTCCGTATTAACAATGCTAAAAGCATGATCTGTCCAAACCTATCTCCTCTGGCTATAGGTCCTTTGGAAAGTCAGTAAGCATTGCCAAGCCTTAGTTCCCTGGCCTAGAAAGTGGAGCTCCTGCCCGTAGAAAGCACAACTTCAGTGTTAGTTAATATTAGCATCACTATTATTATTTTTATATGCCTAAAATAACTTCCTTTTGGCTTCATTTGTTAATTTTATTCAAAAATATGTTTCTGTTCTGGGAATAAGGGATAGAGTGACAAATGAGAAAAAGACTCTGACTTTGGGGAAATTAGTGAGGAATAAGGTAATAAACAAGTATAAATAGGCAAAAACAGATCAGTACAGAGGGTGACACATGCCAGGAAGAAAATAAACAGGCTGCAACATGAACAAGATTGGGGGCTGGGGAAGGGTGGGTGTAGGAAAGGTGATTAGGGCAGGGCTCTCCTCCAAGGAGCTGATATTTAGGCTGAAATGTGACTGAGAAGTAGGCAGCCATGCAAAAAATACAGGAAAGAGCACGTCAGGTAGAGAGATATGCAAGCGCAAAGGCCAAAAGGTGTAAAAGGAAGACCCAGTGAGCTGGGAGAGTGACGGGAAGCAGGTGAAAGGTAGAAGGGAGCCAGCGGATGCAGGATACTGTTGGTCCTCGTAAAAAGTTGGAATATCATTCAAAACGCAAACAGAAGAAAGGTAGTGGAGTGTTTTAAGCAGCAGAGTGATATAATCCGATTTGGTTTTTTTTTTTAATCACTTTGGCTATTGTGTGGAAAATGAAGTGTAAACAAAAATAAAAGTGCAGAGATCAGTTAGGATGATTTGCAATTGTTAGCTGAAATACGGTGATGATATTGACTACAGAGGTGAGAGTGGGGATGGTTAAATAAACAATGTGAAATACATTCAGGAGATGAAGCCAAATACTTGGATTCATTGTGGTCAATGAGAGAAAGGGGAAAATTCAGTTCTGAAGAGCCCAGCATGTTGGTTTGAGAAACTAGGTCAGCACACAGAGAAAAAGAGGTTTGAGAAGAAAAAAAATTTTGAGATTCCTAGAAAACATTCAAGTTGAGATGCCACGGGGTCTATGCGATGTAAGAGGAGAAAACTGGGTCAAAGGTACACACATGTGCATCATCAGCCTTAAGACGTTCTTTAAAGCCCTGGGTCTGGATGAGACACCAGAGATAGTGTAGAGAGGGATGTAAAAAGGGCTCAGGAACAGACCCAGAGGTGGCTCGTCACTCCTGGAAAGCCAGGACAGGAGAATAAGGAGGAATGGCCCAAAGACAGTAACATCACAGAGGCCAAGGCAGGAGGTATTCGAAAAGGATTGAGGTCAAAGCTGCTGAAAAGTCACCAAGATGAATACATAAAAGGGCCCCTTAGGCTTGGCACATGGAGTTGCTGAGGACAAGACTGGATTCACTGGCTTGATGAAAACAGAAGCACAGTTGGAGGAGGTTGAGGAGAGATTAGGAGGCAGGAGTAGGAAACAGGAAGTGTGGACACCCCTCAAATATTTTTTGCTGTGAAGGGAAGAGGGATAGGGTGACAGCTGGAAGAGGATGTGGCATCAGAGGAGGGCTATTTTTAAGATGAGAGATACCTAGAGCTCACTGATACGCCACAGTCAATGAGAAGGCAGGAAGAAAAAAAAATGGCACAGTAGAGGAAGGGCCCTGCAGGGGCAAAGACCTTGCAAGAGCTAGGGGCTGTGCCCTACAGCATTCAGGGAGCGCTTGGCCTTTGACAGCAGCGGGACAGTCCTTCCAGGGAACACAGGAAGACAAAATGAGAAGAGCTGACGCAGGTAACTCTAGAGGGTAGGCAATGGGATGGCATGGGCCTCCAGTGGCCTTTAAAGTAGTCTCAGTTTGGGTGTCATAAGGTAGGATGACTGTAAACTAGGATTGCAAAACACAGAAACAGAATTAGTTTTTCCATCTATAAAAGACCTTAAAGGTCAAACAATCCAAAGCCTTTCTTTCACAGAAGAGGGCCAAAGGTGTTTAGTGACTGACTCATGGCACATAGCTTCTTAGTAACAGTGATGAGGCTAGAATCCAGGGTATCAGGATCTCAAGCTTGTAAAACCACAAGTTTTCCACTCTGCGTGTACTTTCGCAGGCTGAAAATTTCTTAACAGATAGCATACCAATTTATGTTCCTTGATTTTTTTTCCTCCCACCTACCTGCTGTAGATAAAGTCATAGGGAATTAACCTTTGTCCAGAAACACATCAAACAATGCAGCTGGGGGTTGGTGGAGATGGAAACACAAAACCTCAGAAGGTCGCAATTAAGGCTTCCAGGCTACCACTGCAATGAAGAGTAATTTGGTGTTTGTAGAACCACTTAAAGCCACCGCAGCCTCTGCATATACTTCTTATTAACAATGCTGAAAACGTTTGGCTTGAGGAAGAAAACGGGTGGGGAGACATAAGCCAATATGAAAAAGAGGCAGAGTCTGCCACCAGAAAAATGGTCTATTGATTTGTTTTTTAATTTGGGGACATTTTTCTCCTCAGTAAGAAAGCAGACCAACCTAGCAAACTGACCAGCTCGAGCTGAAGTGAGGAGTTTGACACCTTTGTACACAGCTTCTGACGTAGCGCCTGGCACAGAGAAAAGCTCAAAAACTAACTGCCAGTACACTGAGTAGAAAAGAGCCAACTGCAAAAGGTTACATATTGTATAGATCCATTTGGATAACGTTCTCAAAATGACAAATTATAGAGATGGAAAACAGATTAGTGGTAGCTGAGGATTAGGCATGAGGACCAGGGCATAACAAAAGGGAGCCCCAGGGAGCTCTTTCGTGGTAAGGGAAGAGTACGGTGTCAAGACTGTGGCGCTGGTTACGTGAACCTATACCTATGATAAAACTGCATAAAACTACACACACACACACACACACGAGTACATGTCAAAACTGGGGAAAGCTGAATGAACTCTGTAGACTGTCCCAATGCCACTTTCCTGGTTTTAAAGTTGTACTACAGCTAGGGAAGATGTTCAACTTGGCGGGGGAAGCATGCACAGCCCTAAGCCCTGACACCCAGAGGGGCCCTTATCTTGGAGCTGGATGGGACCTGGTAGAGCTGGGAGAGCTCTCCCTGGACATGGCCCCTGGCCTCTGCACATGCACATGGAACACTCGATGGAAAGGTCAGCAGAGGAGGGCAGAGAGGAGGCTGGAGCACACATATCCCCCACGCCACGCACACTGCACTTGCTCCCCAAAGAGCTCGAGACAGAAACAGACTCAATGCAGCAAAGAACGGACTGGACTCCACAGCCTCCTTGCCCCTGGTAGAAAGTACGTGAGCCGGAAGGGCAGGTGTCCTATTGGCCACAACTCACAAACAGGATCTTGTATAATAAAAGACATAGTGAAAGCATTAGGAGAACACATTAAATATATTTGAAACAATTTCTGAACAAAAGTAGCCACACCTAGGAGGACTGAAACCACCTGTGACGCTAATTCTTTCCTGTTGTTTCTGGATGCTAATTTGCTACCACAATTCTGCTTTATAATTGTTCTTATAATCTTAAATGTTTTAGTGGGTGTGGTGGCTCATGCCTGTAATCTCAACACTTTAGGAGGCTGAGGTAGGAGTATCACTTGAGGCCAGAAGTTTAAGACAAGCCTAGGCCCCATCTCTACAAAAAAATTGTTTCTTAAAATTAAGTAGGTATGGTGGCACGTGCCTGTAGTACCAGCTACTAGGGAGGCCAGGTTGGGAGGATCACTTCAGCCTAGGAGTTTGAGGTTACAGTGAGCTATGATCGTGCACTGCACTCTAGCCTGGGTGACAGAGCAAGATGCTATCTCTAAAAATAATAATAATAGTAATAATAATAAAAAATAAAAATCTCAAATGTTTAGTTTTCACACCTTTGTGAGAAATCACACCTTTTCTTCCTAACTTGCTTCTTTTGAGACTTCCTGCAAAGTTCTAAACTTAGTAGATCGGCACTATATTCTTGCAGATTTACTCCATTTGTGTTAAGAAATTCTTCATTATTATAGTAACTTATTGATTAGCAGAAAGCTTGTTGAGTTGCATTGTTTGTACTTTCAGAGCCCACCTGGCACCCCAGAATACCTTTACCTTTCAAAACATGCCCCTGTCCCAGGATTATGGAGACTGAAAATATCCCAAGACAGATATCCCAAGACAGATTTGAGGCTCCAAATGGCTTGATTCTACCTTTCCTTTGCCCTTTTTAAGAGACAGGGTCTCACTCTGTTGCTCAGGCTGGTCTCAAACTCCTGGGCTCCCACGATCCTCCCACCTCGGCCTCCCAAGTCTCTGAGACTACAGGTGTGTGCCATCACACTGGCTCTGTGGGCTATTCTTCAAGCTGTTATTATTATAAGAGAGGCCCTCAACCCCTTCACTTATCCATTTGTTTCATTTCCCCTTGAATCCAAAATAAAATTAAAACATTGTTCAATGCCTTTATCCTAGTTCTGAGCACAGAATAAGGGTTCAGCACATTCTTATTAATAGACTGCCTCATCCCTCACTGAGTGATCTCCTCACTGAGTTATTCTCCTGCCCAACAGCCATGTCTTTATAAATTTCTGCTGACATATTCCTGCCCCTTTTATTTCTTCCATTTGGTTCTTCTTAAAAACAAAAAATCCTTCGCCTTTTTTTTCTAGATAGGTAGGAAGGAATTGTGTGGTACAAGAGGTTGAAATGAAAAATCAGACTTCAAAGGGAAAACCATGAGCAGAAATTTAACTGGGTCAAAAAAAGATGTTAGGTTGGGGGAAGCTGGATGAAGTGTCTGTGGTTTCTCACTATACTATTTTTGCAATTTCTTGTGAGTCTGTAATCATTTAATGATAAAGAGTTGCAAAGCACAATAACTGGATTTAATTCTCTACATATGTTGCCTGAATTATTTTAACTGATATCCTCAAAAAAAAAAAAAAAATCTGTGATAGATATTTTAATCCTACCCATTTAACAGGTGAGGAAACTGAGTTTAAAGTATTTTATAGTGGTTAATAGAGGAGTCTCCAGAGCCAAAGAACCTCGACTCTAATTCCACAGCTACTTACTATTTAACTTTGGGCAAGTCATTTTTCTGTGCCTCAGTTTCCTCACCTCAGAAATAGGAGATATCACATATTTAGTTCAAAGTGCAGAGCTTAGAACATAGCAACTAATCAGTAAATGTTAGAGGTTATTGTTATTATCAGAAGTCACCCGACAAGAGAAGTGGTCGAGCTGCATTTCACATGTAGGTTTGTCTGACTCCTAAGACTTGTTCTTAACTGTCACGCAGTATTGCCTCCTGTTTGAATGGGAAATGAAGAAATGAACGAATACGGCTCCTCCCCTATACACGCGCACACACACTCTCTCCCTCCGTGAATCGCGGCTCTGTATTAGTCTCCTCGGGCAGCTGTTACAACATGCCACAGACGGGGCAGCTGAGAACCACAGCAACACTGTCTCAGAGTGCTGCAGGCCAGAAATACAAAAATCAAGGTGTCAGCAGGACCATTCTCCCTCTGAAACCTGTGGAGGGAAATCCTTCCTTGACTTTCTGGCTCCTGGCGGTGGCCATCGGTCCTCGGCTTGCAGCTGCGCTACTTCATTGTGCCCCTGCCATCGTCACGTGGCTGTCTGCCCTCCGTGCGCCTCTCTCCTCTGATAGGGACACCTGTTACAATGGCTTACGGGCCCACCTCACTCCAGTAGGACCTCGTCTTAACTTACATCCGAAATTACATCTGCAAAGACCCTATTTCCAAATACGGTCGTAGTCACAGGTACCAGGAGTTAGGACTTCAACATACCTTTAGCGGGGGACACCATTCAACCCAGAAGAGCCTCCTAACATGATTTCCAAAGCCACCTGAGCCCCTACGCGCCCTGTTTTCCACTCAGCACGAAAACCTCCTGTGCTTCCCCTGCCTCTGCCCAGGATCAGGTTTCGGCAGTCCACTGTTTGTTAAAACGTGGGGAGAGTTAATGGAAAGTTTGGAGCACAGATGAGCATTTCCCTTAAGAGCGAGTTCAGCTTTCCAACACGAAACCCACGTGCACAGCGGGCATCGTGCCCTGTTGTCCTTTCAAGCTGCTTAAGTGATCATTTATGGCAAGGCATAAAAATTATCACTGTTATGAAACAGACGCTAAGCTGGCAATCCAGGTAACGATACCTCCGGGCCAAGTTGTTTTTTTTTTCAGGAGCCTTAATGATCCGGAGGGCACACTGTTGTTTATTAAATCCTTTCCATTTTGCAGACAGTGTCTGAATAAGATGAAAGCATCTGCTTTGCCCGCTGTACTCGGTTTCACTGACTCCTCTCATTTGCCCTCTACCCTGATCTGTTGGTGGAAGTCAAGTGCAGGCTCAGGGACAATGCGTACACATGCCCTGCTCCTGGCTCCGGTGGCCAAGACTGCAGGCATCAGAATTACAGACGCCAGGTTCAAGCCCTGGCTCCACCACTGTCGGCTATGGGACCCGGGGCACGTCACTTACTCTTCCTGAGCTCCTGGCTCCTCACCTGTTCTACAGACAAGATAACTACCTCCTGGGGGGCTTTCTATAGAAGAAATGACATAAGGCACATGCAGTACTTAGCAGCAGCCCTTACATATAGTAAGGACTAATGTTAATATTTTATTCAAGTTCAAAGACATTTAAAGGGAGAAATGAGATGTGGCCTCAGGGAGCTAGTCATTTTCCCTTTCCAAGACCTGCAGACAAGCCATGCCCATCCCACTTCTACTATGCAGTTCAGAAACCAAAGCCAAACTTCTCACCTCAAAGTGGCAGGGGTTGCTGCTTCAGAGAGCAAGAAAAATAACTAATAATTCCTTAACCTGCTACAATTTACCAAACGCTTTCATCTTGTTAAAGGGTCACAACGACCTGGGAGGTAGATGTTATATGACCTCCTTCATGCACTTAGCAGAGTTCATAGTTAAGTGTGTGAGGGAGGTGGTATGATACAGTAGTTGCAAGCCCAGACTCTGGCACTAGATTGTTTGGGTTCAAATCCCAGCTCCATCTCTTGCTTATTTAACCTCTTGGTGACTTGACTTCCTCATTCATAAAATGGGAATACTAGTACCAGTTCCATCTTGTAAAATAGGGATAGTACCAACTCATGGAGTTGTTATAAGGACATTTTAAATGAGTTAATATGCGTGCAGTGAGTTGAACAGTATCTGCCTCATAGTAACTGCTATGTAAGTGTTTGTTAAACAGGTGAACAAATACATAGTGAACTCTCGATAAATACTAGCCACTAATGTCTATCACTAGCTATATCAATGATCAGCAAATTATGGCCACAGCGCAAATCTGGCCTTCTGTTTGTGAAAATAAAGTTTTATTGGAACATAGCCATGTCCATTCATTTACAAATCATAAGGCTATGTTCCTGCTACAATGGCAAAGTTGGGTAGGCGCGGCAGATGCACTACAGCCTACAAAGGCTAGAATGCTTATCATCTGACCCTTTACGAAAATGTTGCCAAGCCCTGGTCCATCTCCCTGACCAGACCAGAAACTTCCATGCCAAGAATTGTACTTTGTATTTACTCACCATTTTATTCCCAACATCTAGTATAGTGCCTGGCACTTGGTAGAAATTCTGTAAATATTTGTTGACAAATGATTAAATAATTTATTCTACACATCAGGAGATAAACAGTAATAGCAATCACTAAGCACTTGCCACATGTCAGATACCACACCCAGTGCTTTGTCCTAAGTCATTTCATCCCCACATCACATCTCAAACCCAGGTACTATTATCACCCCAAATGAAGTTGAGAAGTTAGAAAAATGCTCAAAGTTGTTAGGTCTGGTGCAGGGTAAACAGGTGGCAAGGCGGTGGCTAAGGGTGGAGAGTGGGAACTGAATTGCAGCTAGGAACTGTTCCTTGGTGGGAACATACATAATAAAAAGTTCCTACTACCCTTGACTGACTTAGAGCTCATTACCATCTAATTAGCATAACATGGGTGGAGCTTCATGGAAAATTCTAGAAAAGATGCATAGAAAGGGAAACTGTTATATAACCTACCCTGTTATGTAACCTGTCATGTGATCTGTTATATAACTACAACTTGTCAATCACCCCCAAAGGCAGGAAATGGCAACCAATCCTGCCAGGGGAAGGGTGGGACAAACTAGCGGGCTTGTAAAAGGCAACATGTGCTCAGCCTCCAGCGTCTTTCTCCACCCCTGGGGACTGACCTGTTCCACTCTTTCTGGAATGTATTTTCCCTTTGTGTAGCTTCCTTTATTTTCATTCTTTATTTTATGTGATAAACTGTTTGCATTTAGTTGCTCTGTGTTTGTGATCACTCCATCGTCAGCTTGTCTCAGTACCAGTACTCATTCTTGACACTGGGAATGGGGGACCAGGCAACATCCACACACATGAACCTAACAACGTGACACAGCTGACATGTTTGAGGTGAAGTTCAAACCCTGGATTTTTTACTCAAAATGCTATGTTCATACTTTACTCCCTGTTAGGGTATGAAGTCCGTATGTGTGCTAAGCTTTCTAACACAGTGATTAGGACACAGAAGTAAAAGTTTGATTACCTCCCCAAGAAAGAAAGAAAAAGAGTATGAGAGAGAGAAGGGAGGGAGTGGTCACAGTGCACAGAGGAAGGAGTGAAAATGCCAGGCCCTGAGGGAAATTTGTTTGGAGTTTTAAAGGGTAAAAAATGGCGCTTTTTTTCTCGGCTTCAGCAGACTGATAACAGCAGTGGCAGCAAAGCTGTTATAGGTGTTCTTTCTGACTTACCTGAGTCCTTAGAAGCTGGTTTTTGGCAGGAACTAAGGCAGAGAGTCGGAACAGTGAGTTCACACCCCTACTGTCCGCTTAGGGCTCTTCGAGGCTGAGAAAATGAAGTCTTAGAGATAACAAGTTAGACCACAGGTGTTTTATTCAAACAAAACAAAGTGGGTAGTTGTGTTGTGAGGTTTTTTTTTTTTTATTTTTTGTTAGATAATTCTCCTCTATTAGATAGGTAGTAAGGCCACCTTTCATTTCCCCTCCTCCTCTGGTTAAAATTAAGATTTCTATTTAATGAACCCAGAAACTTGGGAATATGAATGGAGGTCTCTTTTCTTCTGTATTTTCTTCCTGCTGGATAGGGGTGAAGCATGGCTTTTATCTTGGAGAGTTCATTTGATTGTCACAAAGGGAGAGGGGTTGAAAATGGATGGTCTTAAAAGTGAGAGTAGAGGCAGGACCAGAATCACGTTAGAGGGAAACCACAAGGGTTCTTTTTTTTACCTTTTTCTCTTCAGTTTCAAATGAGTTTTTAATGTTTACACTGTTGCCAGAGCTGGCTGTTCTCAGTAACCTTGAATTAAGGAACTTTATCTCAATACCGGTAACTTAGCAACTGTAGCCTCAGCAGGCAAAAGAGAAAATAGATAGTTTAATAAACTCTATATTCTCTACTTTACTCTATATTCTCAAATTGACCCTTTTTAGTTTTGAATTTTTGATATATTTTGTCCATCAGTTTAAACATGTGGACAAGAACAGAAATTTAAGAGTTTTAAACACAAGTCTAGGAACATTATATCAGAGAAGTCTTCAAGAATTTTATCTCAAACTAACCAATACTTTAAATGACCTGTCTTAAATCCAAGTGGCATAAAAATCCAAATGACAGAGACAGAGGATTTCTGGTGTGTACACACATATACTTGGAGTTGGTGAAAATGTTAAGTCTTTTCTAAGAGCCTGAGAAAGGAAGCCTGTGGTGTCAAAGGAGTTGGGTATCTAACTTAACCTGAAGTTGTTTCCCAGTAGAGGGTAGGGCAGTGGGGAAGCACTAAAAGGAATGAGCAAAGACTTGATCTCCCAGTGAGCAGAGGGCCTATGGAGTACAGGGATGGGGGTGTATTTTACCTGCTATTCCAACAATGGAGATAAGGGAGAGAAACAAAGGTCTTGAATATTCAGGAAGAGCAGACTAAGTGGCTCCAGTGTTAATTGGAAAACTGGCCTGTTTACCTGTAACAGAGAGAGAGTTGCCCTAGGCTCAGACATTTTGATACTGCAAAGTAGAGTGCAGTCTGAAGCCAGGGTCCATCAATCAGACTAAAGCAATCCCAGAAGATGCCAGCTCAGGTGGCCCCACCAGTTCCAGAATGTGAGTGTGACCCCCTCTCTCAAGGAGAGGGCAGTCTCACTTTCAGTGCCCCTTCTTTTTGTACTAAGGGCATGGTCTCAGCAGGGGGGCTCCTGGGGCAATTCTTGCTCCAATTTCCTAGTTGGCTATAGTGAAAACAGGGTATAGTTCCCGGAACAGGGTGTGGTCCCGGTGTCTTCTTGTTTGAGCCTCTAGGGTACCTCCATCTCTGAAAAACCTTTCCTTTCATGGTAGCTACCATTCGGAAAGCTTCCTTCTGTTCTAAGAGCCATCGTTGGTCTCTCTTTTTCCCCTCTCATCTCATCTCAATTATTAAAGATCTTGAAGGTCAGGTTTAAAGTTCCACTTGTGTAGTCCAAGGCTCCTTTTTAAGCTTTTGGAATTTATGCCAAATATCAGGGCCAATTGAGAGATAAAGTGCATTGCTAGGATGGACTGTCCCTCCCTGGTGTCAGAACTTAAATTAGTGAGGAGGCAAAAGGCTTTAGACAGCTGTGAAAAAAAAGGGCTGGATTGTGCATCCTGGCTCTGAACGATTTATGGTATCTTCTGACCCCGCAGCCTCCCAGAGAGGGAGCTGGTGTACAGGCTGGGAGAGAGTTTGGAGAAGCTGACCTGAGTGAATGTGGCTGGGTGAGCCTGGCAGGGATGGAGAATAAGAAGAAAGAGGGGGAGAGGGGAAGCTGAAAGAAAAAACTTACCTGGAAAGTGAAGAGAGAGAGATGCAGGGGTAAGAAGTAACATGTGGTGGGCAGAGTGAAGATCAGAAAGTCTAGCAAGTTTAAAGGAAATCTAAAGGTAGAGAATTTTAGACTCCTCACTGGCCCAGCAATGAGAGAAGGTCAATCAGGTGTAGCATTATGATTAAGAGATCTATTCTCAGGCCAAATTTCCTGATCATTTAATTTACTAAATGTTTGGGACAGAGGTCAGATAAGTCTCCAAGTTTCAACTGAATGTTGCCAATGATGGCAACTAGGAGAAAGAAAAGAGGAAGGACTTTAGGGACAGTCATACATCAGGACACTAACACTGACCATCTAAGCAGGTCATCCCCCCAACCAGAAAACCTTTGAGGTGCTGATCAGATATCAGGCATCTCCGAGTTCTGAGTCAGACCTGAAACGCAATTTAGGGTGCTGGCCAGAAGGAGGGCATCCCCAAGTCCTGGTCCAGACCAAAATCTAGAGAGGAACTTCCCCAAAGCCAGGCATCCCTGGGTCTGGGTGAAGTCTGGGAAGAGGTGGCTAGGTAATGTCCTTCCCAGGCACATTTCTAAGAGTGGCAGACCAGCACCAGAGTTTTACCACAGAGCTGCTGACTCTTTTTAGAGTATGTGACCATTTCCATAGATTTGCCCCCTGTACTGGACATATTTTATGCTTCTCCCCAGATTTGCTCATCCCTACCTCCCCCCTTAGATCTCAGTTCCTTGCTCCACGGAGAAACCAGACTAGTGCCACCTGCAGCTCACCTCCCAACACTGCCAGTTATCTCAGCATCCCCCATATGAAAACATACAAATTGCTAAAACAGGAAAGTCTCCAAGGAGAACCACCTAACCAGCATTAAACCGTGGTGTGATTTACTTGTTATTGCAGAATAACCTAGCATTAGCCTGACTAAATCCATTATCATTTTACTTTGCACTCTTCTAAGAGCTAGAGAAAAAGAATCTCTCTGACCTCAACTATCCCCATGATGCCAACAGAAATATGTGTCATGATGACTAATAGTCCTCTGAGATGTTAGAGTGGTCATTAGAAACAGTGACATTATGTCCCAGTAATATGCAACCTGTCTTATTTAGTGGCAATCTCATCCCCTAAGATAGGTTGAATTTCCCCAGAAGCAGACCTGAGGCAAAGATTCAAATGAATTTGTTCACCTGGGAAACACTGGTAACATGGGAAACACCAGTAACATGGTGGAGAAATGAGACAGCAATGGGAGAGAAGTTAATTTAAGGTGCATTATCACTCACGCCTGTAATCCTAGCACTCTGGGAGGCCAAGGTGAGAGGATCACTTGAGGTCAGGAGTTTGAGACCAGCCTGAGCAAAAGTGAGACCCCGTCTCTACTAAAAAAAAAAAAAAAAAAAAAAAAAAAAAAAAAAAATAGAAAAAAAAAAATTTAGCCAGGCAACTAAAAATAGAAAAAATTAGCCGGGCATGGTGGCATACACCTGTTGTCCCGGCTACTGGGGAGGCTGAGGCAGGAGGATCGCTTGAGTCCAGGAGTTTGAGGTTGCTGTGAGCTAGGCCGATGCCATGGCACTCTAGCCTGGGCAACAGAATGAGACTTTGTTTCAAAAATAAATAAATAAATAAGATTTTTTTTTAAAGGTGCATTATCAGGCAAGTTAGTGCTGTGGGCAACTGGAGGTCAAGTTCACTGGGGAGCTCTCAGGGACAGCATAGGACATGCCTCAGATGTAGCCCAACCAAGAAGCAGGGGCGCTGGAGCACGTATCCACCGATGCTCCATCTGTCATCAGCTGAAGACTGCTCCCAGGGCATGCTCCAGCACTTCCCACTTGCCCCTACACACATGGGCTGAGCAGACACAATCACCACCTCCCTCAGGCAGAGTCACAGGTGTTCTGTGGGTAGAAGTCAGAGCTAAAAGCATATGTGTGAGACACATGCCACATCAGCTCCCCCATGTCCAAATTATGCCACTGCAAACTCAAGCCTATGCTAACCACGTGTGATGTCCCATGACCAGTGATTTCCTCCCCTCCAGATAAGACATACTATGTCCCTCTATTTAAAATGATCTCAACAGCTCAAATTCTATGTCACAACTATAGAGAGTCACTAGGAAGGTGAGGGAGCCCCACCTAGCATCTCTACATCAATTTAGTGCCGTTCACCTCACTTTCCAGCTTGAGGCCATTCTTGCCGGGTTGAACACGCCAGTGTCCTGGCTAATCACAAAGTGCCTCATAACGAACTCCTTGAGTCCAGATTTCTTGGCAGAATGTGGTCTTCAACAGAGCTGAGACATCCTGAGAAGCCATTCCTTGGAAGCAGCACGGATGTAATCAACAGCACTCCATTTTCTGTGCCGAGAGTCCTCTCTCTACAAGTCTCCACTGTGGTAATGAACTGCCTCATCCCGTACATTTTCCCCGCAGAGAGGTGACTGCTCTGTCACCCTTATTATTGTCTGGGGTGCCTCATCCTCATTAAAATGACCTCAGCACTGCTGATCTCTCACAGGCCACTGCAATTATTTACTGAGTCTCTGTGGATTGAAAGACAAACTGGAGATTGCTTTCTTTCCTACTTGCGAGTAAATCTAGGAAGCTTCTGGAGAAGTACAGGAGTTTAAGAGTTCTCTTCTGAGCTTAGCACCGAGATGTTAGATTTGGGTGAGGGTGGAGGTGAGAGTAGTGTGGAAATATCAGCACCAGCTTCAGTTTTAATGAGACAACTGTGAACTCCAGTAACTCGTCGAGCTCAGCACACCAGCTACGGATGGCACAGAAGTGTCATTTTTTCCCCCAACATGGATAATCAAAGTGATACTGAGATGACTTCTGTATTTTTTAACTAGATAATTAAAACAAAAATAATTGATTATTTGCAAGTGTAGGGGCATGTCTGATTAAGCACCAGTGCTTAAAATAACCATCAATTCACCGATGAAGGGCCAGCCCATGTTGGGGACCCATATGGATGACACTACAAAAAGGCACTAATACACAGTTTCATTTTTGACAAAATTGCCTCCTTGTTTAAAAAAAAAAAAAAGGAGTGAGTCATTTAATGATCTGATTATCTGGGAACAGGTCAGTTAATTTAATGGTGCCACATATAGAAAGAGGGGGAATCGGTGGGGAAGGAAGAAAACATTGAATAAGCTGCTGCCAGGAAGCGAGGACAGGGCAAGTTTCCAAGCTACACGGCTATGCTTCCTTGACAGCTTTGGATTATTAAGAAAACAATTGACAAGACATAAACTAACGTTCAGAAGCAGTTGCCAGATAATATGTTGTCTTTCCAAATGTTAGAGTATCCCATGAAAAGCCCTCTTGACAGAGCCATTCTCCTCCAGTGCTGATTTACACAGCGCTACTCCCAGGAAAAAGCAGTTAGTTTAATTTACGGTAACCCAGGGCTAACCAAGGAAGTGGAGTCAGCAGAGAGCTGGCACGAGAGTGAAAGATGAGCTCGGCTATTCATGTAAATCTCCTCCATTTTATGAACTACTGGACATCAAAACGACCAGATTCCCGGCTGCTTATAAGTACCTTGCCCCTTTGGTTTTGTAAGTGGGAAGACGGATGCTCAAAATGATCAAGTCACCCTCCAAGACCGCCCAGTTAGTCTGCAGCTCAGCCCTGCTAGCACCACCACCTTATCACCAGCTTAGGACTCTTTCCACCACCTCCTATGGAAAGAACTCTGAATTTCGTGAGACTGTTACTGACCACACCAGACTGGGCAATCTGTGCAATGTGCACTGAGCCAATGTCCAGCTATGTCTTTTGGGCAAATCAGGTACATCCAGAAGCTCCTTTAATAATACCCAGATCATCAGGGCGCTACTGGGTACACTGATGAAGTCACTTATTAAGCAAAGTCACTGTGAAATAAACCTCCATTGATTTTTTCTCTTCATGGTGATAATATATGAGGCTACCAAGGGAGAGTCTGGCTGGTCTCCAGGAGAAAGTAAGTAGCTTCAGATCTCACCTGTTTGCGAACAGAGACAGCAGCCAAATGATCTCCAAACACTTCTCCGGGTTCGAAGATCTTATAAATTGGCTTGATATATTTCAAGGTTGAATCATAGTCACATTCCTGTAATACAACCTCATAAAAATTTGACCTTCTAACTGGTCTAGCTCTTCACTGGTTACAGAGCATCTTCACTTATATAAACTCATTATCTTCTAATAACTCTGCGAGGTTAGAAAGTTAAGAACAACATGTTTTGAACAATCCTGGGAGGGAGAAAAGCATAAAGGTAAAGGATGTCAAGTCAAAGAGACTCAGATCCAAGCCTCGGCTCTGCCCCTCACCACCCGTGACCTGATTAACTTCCAGGTCTTGGTTTCTTCATCAGTAAAGTGGACATCGTTATTGCAAGATGTGATAAGAATCAGTTATTAATGACCCACTACAGGTCCCCTGAGTCCTATTCCAGAGCTTTTTCTACTTCTGTATTGCCCTCTTTTCTGTATTCTGATGCTTTGACATCTGGGGTCTCGCTGATCCTAGATGGGGGGGCTGCCCCTCCCAGGGCTAGCCAATTCCTGGACACAGCGAACTACTAACCTGCGAGTGTGCTTTGCACGTGCAAACCAACAACCCAGAGCCCAACTCCCAACATCTCATTTATCAGGCTCCCACACTCCAGGCCCCTCTACCCACCTGCCCCAGTCACCCCAGGGCAGGGTACGAGACAACAAGGGACACTCCATGCCCCAGAGCCCATGGGAATTACTCAAACTAGCCAGTCCTATACCTTCTTACCCTGCCTCACCCATTCCTTCTTGCAAAAACTGCAACGAAATCTGTTTACCACAGTTTCCCCCTCTGCCTTCTGACCAACACTGGGGCTTCCCCAGGTGGCCCTACGCGATGACATGGTGTGTCCCTCCTCATGGGAACTGTAACAAACTATCCTTTCAACGACAGTCACCTCCTGAACTGTTAGACTAACAACACCTCACGGTTTCTATTAATACTCTATATTTTAAAGCACTCCTACCCCCGTTTCCCAACCCAGCATTAGCACAGAAGTCACACACATAACACACAGTAAGTGACGGTGATGGTTAATTTTATGTGTCAACTTGGCTGGGCCACAGTGCCCAGATATTTGGTTAAATATTATTTTGGATGCTTCTGTGAAGGTGTTTTGGGGATGAGATTAACATACAAAGCAGCAGACTTTGAGTAATGCAGATTGTACCTCCAATGTGGGTGGGCCTCATCCAATAGAACAAAAGACTGGCCTCCCCTGAGGTAGAAGAAATTCCATCAGCAGCTGACCTTTGAACCTGAGCTGCAACTTTTCCCTGGGTCTCCGCCCTGCCAGCCTACCCTGAAGATTTTGGACTTGCACCTCCACGACTGCATGAACCAATTCCGTTAAACACACACACCCACTGCTGATTCTGTTGCTCTGGGAAACACTAACACAGTGAGTGAGATTAAATGTACAAAATCACATCTGCTATGAACAAGAATAGTCACAGCAGCTCTCTCATAACAGACAAAAAACAGAAACAACCCAAATGGTCATTCGCAGTGGTTAAGGTAAAGAGGGTACAGTACATTCATCCAGTGGAATAGCAGCAAGTGAGGAGAAGAAATGAACAACTACACTCAACATGGACAAATGTCACAAATATAGAGTGAGGCAAAACTAATCTGTGGTCATGGACATCCTGGGGGGAGGCCCGGGGTGGGGGAGGTGTGGACCCATGGAGTTTCTGGAGCACTCCCAGCGATGCTCTGTTTCTTCGTCTGGGGACTGGTCACAAACGTCAACCAATTAGTGAAAAACTCATTGAGCTATCCATGGATCATCTGTGTCCTGGCCTGTGTATGTGTCACACTTCACTAAAGTTTACAAAGACAGAATAAATAAAAATGATGACATTTTTAAAAAGTCACTCATGTTTCCAGTCAGTGGCCTGTCTCTAAGAAACAGTGAGCATTCACATGCTTGAAACTTGAAATTATCTCCTATGTCTGAATGTATTATATTTTCTAAATTGAATTTGGAAAACATGCCACAGCCTGTGTCTTGGATCTCTGCAAACACTGAGAAAGTTGGGGCTCGGAGCCTTGGAACCACCCTGGTAGGTATATCAGGCACTCTGATTTCCACAGGGGACAGAGTCCCGTGGAGAACCTGGCAAAATAATCCTCTCAGCATCTAGGTTTTTATAGACAACAATTTCCCACTGTAATTATCTCAAGTGTCTCTGGGCAGATTGAATCAATTAGACATGCAATCTATACTGCACACTTCAAGAACTACAAGTCATTCTCTGAACTTTAAAAAAAAGGCAAAGAAAGAAAACTGAAAAAAAAAAAAAAAAGATTGTGTTACCACACAATGACAGCAAGTCCACTTGAACTTGGAGTTTCGGAGGCACAGGGGAGTCGTCCGTGGGTTCAGGTAACATTGTCGGTTTTGTATGTTGGAAACCTGACATTCAGGTAGGACTTGGGAAAGGGGGAATGTAAGCCTGGGAGACCCATCGCTGTAGGCAGCTCTTCTGTCAGGCTTAACATCTGCAGGGTCTAGATTATGCTCAGCACCCAGAATATCAAAGGCTCAGGGGCTGGCCTTGCTTTCAGGATCAACTCAACACTTCCTGAGCTGGCCCCAAGCCCCTTCCTGCTCCCTCCCGTAGCCTTGCTACAGCATCTGCAGGTCTAGGAGTTACAGGAGTGAACTAGGAGCCCTTACTCTACTACCTTTGGAAACCCTGCCCTTTATTTGGAAAACTATAACAATGTGACAAACTCCTGCTCATCCCTCAAGACCCAGCTCATCTCCAAAAGGCTTTCCCTAACCCTCTCCAACCAGTCTGTGCTGCCCACCCCTCCCCCTTCCCTTGTCTCCCCACCTGTCAGCTTTGGTCTCTCAGAATTCACTCTTCCCAGAGCAAAGGATGTAGCTCTGGGGTCATCCGCTCACAGCCGCGTTGCCAGACAGACTGAGGGGGCGAGGGGAGAAGGCAGAGAGGGATGGGCGTGGAGGCAGAGGGGCGATGGAGAGTGGGAAATATTCCTGGAAGAATCCTAAGGAAGAATGCTGATGAGTCAAGCTTGGCCACATTCCTTTGCTTCAGACCAACTACCACAGCTGGGGATGCGGGGTAGTGTACCCAGAGTTGGGGTCTGGTACCAGCAGAAAAGGGAGGAAACAGGAAACGTGCTGAATGGAAATAACATACACACTACAAATACTGTTAAGATGGCTTAGTATTTATATTAAATGTCAAGGCTACTCTAAAGAACAAGCTCCAGATGGGGCTAATTTATCCATATCTGTGTGTCTTGCACAAAACTATGCTTTGTTCATAAACTCCAATCTACAGACTGTGAAGCTCACAAGACAGGGATGGGCCTGTGCTGTTCACTCCTCTATCCCCAGCGCATAGCACAGGGCTCTGGAAGATCACAGGTGCTCATTAAACACCTGAGTAAAGAAATGAATAAATGAATGAATAACTAAATCCTCAGAGCAACTTGAGAACTTCTCTTCACTAAAAACAGATCTCTCTCTTCCTCTCAGATACACAGCCCTATACCTCATGCAGGCAAAGGTAAATGGACTCAACAGTTTGCTGTGGAGTCAGCCACCACTCCCAGAAGCAATAGGTTCTTGAAGTTGCCTCCAGCATGCCAAGCTGCGGGAGGCCTGCCTCACCTGCAGCCGTTTCTTCTGAGTCTTTCCTGGGCCAGTTTCCACACTTCAAGTGCCTGACCTAGGAGGCCCCTGAACAAAGGGACCAGCCCTGGATCCCACCTGCCAAGTCTGGCCAAATTAAGACTGAATGACGTTCAGAACAATGAAAGAAACTCCCTTCAGACAGTTTCCTAACTGCACATCTGACCCAGACTCAGGAAGCAGATGAAAGTCAGAACAAGATCTTTCGGAGCCAAATCTGTACAAATGAGGCTTCTTACAGCAGATTACAAAAGCAGCGCAGTGCCCTTTTTCTGGGTATCACATCATTTCTGACATGGCACCTTTGGAAGGGGCCTCTAATAATAGAGCAGGTGTTAGAAGGACCACAAGAAACTGAATAAAACATCAGCACTAGGCAAGTATGGTTCATCATGCAATTTATGAAACCCTGGACTGCAGAGAAGAACAGGGAATTGGCTTCGATCAGCTAAACACACACGTAGCCCGTTATTAGCTGGATGAACCCATCTTTCAACTCACTTCAGGGCTATCACATTGGAAAACCAGGCAAGAGCAAAACGAAAACTGCAACATGTGCTCCAACGCCAGCTCTTCCTGATGCACCTGCTCAGGCCTCGCCAGTTCCGATGTTGGATGCCCGAGTCACTGCGGCCCCTTGCCTCGGTTTCCACATTATACCGCCAGCACGATATGTGCTCTGCAGGTCTATAAAGCACTTTGTGCTCCTCAGCTGAAACACAGTCTGAATTCATGGGCCAAGGCAAGTCACTGAAGGTTGTGGAGCCTCCCTCTTCTTGTCTGTGAAATGAGAATAATGCCTCCTACTTCTTGGGGTGGCTCTAAGGATTAAGTTTTTAAAAGGCATGAACCACCTCACCCATGGCAGTGCTTGGCCCTCAGCAGGTATTTCAAACTTATTAGTTCCCTGTGTGCCAAAATTCAAATAAACCCAAAACTTCATTTTTTTTCCTGTTGCCTTTCAATGTCAATACACACAGGAAACACCCGGAGAGGCAGCACTTACACCGGCTGGAAAGTCAGACCCTCAATACAGACCCTGCGCACGCGCTCCCTCCCCCATACCAGCCATGTAGCTACTGAAACCACACAAGACACCAGGAACCCCATGGAAGTCACTGATGGGGAGGTCGGAGCAGAGCAAAGCAGCAATAGAAAAAAAGCAACCAAGAAAATTAAAGAAGAGTGATGTTATTTTGGGGGTGGGGGAGGGGGGAAGCAGGCAATGAAAACAGGAGAAGGAAAGCAGAGGGGATATAGGGACATAATTCTCTGTGTGTCCATGTCCTCTGAAAAGCAGAAACCCAGATGGGATTAAACATGCAAGGATTTTATTAAGGGAAGCGCCTACGCGGGAGAAAAGCAGTGGGGCTGTCAAACCGCGACACACTCCTGCCCCCTAGTGACGGGAGCGGGAAGGGAGGCCGTGCGGAAGCCTCCCAGACGCCGTGTGGGCTAAGGGATCGGGCAAGGCTGGGGCCCAGCTGCGTGGAGAGGAAGTCTGCCAGGCACGTCTCACTGCCTCCGCGTGCATGAGTCAGCATTCTGTACCAGTGTGGCAGATATCTGAGCTCGCTCCAGTCTGCTTACACATCGGCCCGTCTTGACAGCACGGGTCAAGCTGAGAACAGAATGTCGTGTGATAGAATACACCAAGCTCAGGCTAGGAGAGCTTGTTAGCTGGGTAAGAAACCCAGGATATTTGTTCAAAATGGGATAATCAGGGGAGGTTCAGAAGGACCAGGGTTTGCTCCTGTCTTTATTTGGGTGTCCCAGAAGCGGAGCCTGAGACAGTGGCAGGTGGTTTGTTTGGAAGATGAACCCAAGGAAGCCGGGGTGAGGGGGTGAGGAGGGAAACAGGAAAGGAGCAGCTAATATAAGGTGCACTGCCAGGTCTCGATAGCCAGTGGAAGCTCGCTTCCCCCCAAACTCTGGGAAAACTCAGGGTGCCTTCCAGAAATGTCCCCTGAAGGACCAGAGTCTGAAGGTTTTATCTACTGGCTCTTCTCTCATTGGTTGGGAATGACCCTCAGGAAATTAACTCCCCTAATCTTCCAGACTGAGGTAGTCTTCTGTGCTGGAGAAAGCCAACCCTTGAGTGAGATACTGCCAGAGGCAAGTGAGTCCGAACCTGCATGAAACTGCCCATGATGGCAAAGACCAGAGACAGATGCAGAGTTGCAATGCAGGGGCCCCACAGGCATTCGCTACAGTTCCAAAGGGAAATTGCAAAATGAGTGACTTTAACCTCAGCTCCTTGTTTCCATTCTCATACTAAACACTTCCCATCACCCAGATCCCACCAATATAAAATCCTGCAGTGATGTTGCATATAACACTTCAGTTTGGTGTGATCTTCCACCCCGACCCTGAAGGCATTTGCCCAATTAAAGGAGACAATTTCAATTCAGCTGGAGTCTCATCAAATAAGAACTCAGAATAGGGCTTCCTTTCCCCTGTGTTCTTGTTTGCTTTTTCAACGATGAGTTGGTTGTAGGTAGATGGCTTTATATCTGGGTTCTCTATTCTGTTCCACTGGTCTGTGTCTCTACTTTTGTACCAGTACCATGCTGTTTTGGTTTCTATAGCCTTGTAGAATAATTTAGCCTGGTAGTGTGATGCCTCCAGATTTGTTCTTTTTACGTAAGACTGCTTTGGCAATTCTAAATTGGCAACAGAAAAAAAGACCAAACTCTGTAAAATAATTTTAAAGAGATTTACTCTGAGCCAAATTTGAGGACCATGACCCGGAGCCACGCCCAAGAGGTCTTGAGCAGTGGACTCAGTGTGGCTGGGTTACAGTTTGGTTTTATACATTTCAGAGAGACAGGAGTTATAGGTAAAAGTCATAAATCAATACATGGGAGGCATACATTGGTTTGGCCCAAAAAGGCGGGACATCTCAAAGTGGGGGCTTACAAATCATAGGTGGATTTAGGGATTCATTAGTTGACCATTGGCTGAAAGAGTTAGGTTTTGTCCAAAAGACCAGGAATCAGCTGAAAGGAATGTTTGAGCGTTTTTTATCTATCACATGATGCTAGCTGAAAGGAATGTTTGAGGGTTTTTTATCTATCACATGATGTTATACCAGAATCAGGTTGGGAAGTAATGTCATGAAAAACCTGTTTACTGAGATTTTATCATTTGTAGGCATGACTCATCTGGCCTCCTTAGGAAGGAATTTTGAGCAAAAGAAAAAGATCAGAGTTTAGTCCTCACTACCTTTAGGCCTGTTAATGGGTTACAAAGGATGTCCCCAAGAAGGGAGGGGGGCGTGATAAGGCGTGTCTGACCTTCCTCCTGGCAGGCAATTTAGTTTTAGGATATTCCTTTGGCCACGAGGAGGTCCATTTAGTCAGCCGGTAGGGGGTGCGCCTTAAATTTTTATTTTATTTCACAAAATGAAGCATAGAATTATTTTTTCTAGATCTGTGAAATATGATGTTGGTAGTTTGATGGGGATTGCATTCAATCTGTAAATTACTTTGGGCAGTATGAACATTTTAACAATGTTTATTCTACCAATCCATGAGCATGAGATGTTTTTCCATTTGTTTGTGTCATCTTCAGTCTCTTTCAGCATTTCAGAGTCTTTCACCACCTTGATTAAGTATATTCCTAAGTATTTTATAGTCTTTGTAGCTATTGTGCATAGCATTGAGTCTTTGACTCTCAGCTTGACTGTTACTAGTATATAGAAATGATACTGAGCAGACAACATACACTGAGGAAAGGAAACCCTAGTCAATAAATGGTGCTCGGAAAACTAGATAGCCACATGGAGAAGAATGAAAAGGGATCCCTATCTCTCGCCATATACAAAAATTAATTCAAGATGGATAAAAGACTTAAATGTAAGGCATGAAACCATAAGAATTCCAGAAGAAAACATAGGGAAAACTCTTCTAGACATAGGCCTAGGCAAACAATTTATGACTAAGATCCCACAGGCAAATACTGCAACAAAAATAAATATTAAATAAATGGGACTTGATTAAATTAAAAACCTTCTGCACAGCAAAGGAAATAATCAGAGTAAACAGACAACCTACCACATGGGAGAAAATATTCACAAACTACACATTCAATAAAGGGCCAATATCCAGAATCTACAAAGAACTCAAACAAATCAGAAAAAAAAAAAATCAAAAAGTAAGCAAAAAACATGAACAAAAGTTGTTCAAAAGAAGAGAGACAAATGGTCAACAAATAAATGAAGAAATGTTTGACATCACTAATCATTAGGGAAATGCAAATTAAAACCACAATGAGATATCACCTTACCCCTGTCAGAATGGCATTAAAAAGTCAAAAAACAATAGATGCTGGCATGGATGCAGAGACAAAGGAATGCTCATACACTGTTGGTGGGACTGCAAATTAGTACAACATCTGTGGAAAACAGTGTGGAGGCTCCTCAAAGAAATACTGTAGGGTACCTTCCCAAAGGAAAAGAAGTCATTTTATCAAAAAGACACCTGCACTCAAATTTTTATTGCAGCACGACTTACAATTGCAAAGATGTGGAACCAACCCAAGTGCCTATTAATTCATGAGTGGATAAGGAAAATGTGGTATATATGTACCATGGAGTACCCCTCAGCCATAAAAAGGAATGAAATAATGTCTTTTGCAGAAACCTAGATGGAACAGGAGACCATTATCCTAAGTCAAGTATCTCAGTTACATAAAAACACACACCACATGTACTCTCTAATAGTTGGGAGCTAATTGATGGGCACACATGGGCACAGAAAGATGTAAAATTCACTGGGAATCCAGAAGGGGAGGGGGGAAGAAGGGGGGGAGGGTGGAGAGGAAGGGGAGGAGGGGAAAGGGGAGAGGCAAAAACCTACTTATGGGGTATGATGAACACTATTCAGGTGATGCGCACACTAAAAGCCCCAACTTAAGCATAATAAAAGGTATTCATGTAACAAAAATATTTGTACCCCCTTAATATTTTGAAATTAAACAAAAGAACTCAGTGTATGAGCAGTAGAGAGGGCAAAGCCAGGCCCTCCAGTCTACAAAGTCCTCCCTTTCTCAATAACTCTGACCCAGAGTGCGCACTCACCTTGCCAAGGGACGGACTCACAGAGACTTGAGGCATCAGGTGAGACAGGCGTAGGAGTCCTGGCTAACACTAGGCAAAGCGGGTTTCCTCTGTGCCTGAGAAGTGAAGAGCAACAGCAAATCAACCTACTCTTGCGTCTCTGCTTTGCGCCTGCACCATTGCAGGTAGGTTTCAGACCGATGAGAAGAGTCCATCTCCACCTGCTGTCAATACCTAATCATTTAAGCCAGTGGTCCTCAAACTGTGCTATCAAAATCACCTGGAGAGCTAATCAAGCGCACTGAGCCCTCCGCTTGTTGAAATAGGAAAGGGCCTGCTAGTCTTTTCCAAGTTCCCCAGGAGACTCTGATGCCCACCAAAGTTCAAGAACCAATGATTTATTTAAGCCTGGACCAGAGCTTCTCAAATTTTACTGTGCATATGATTCACCTGGGGATCTTGTTATACTAGCAATCGATTCAGCAGGCCTGCTGTGGGGCCTGAAGAGTCTGCGTTTCTGACCAGCTCCCACGTGGTGCCAATATTGCTGGTCCACAGGCCACACGTTGAGTAGCAAAGGCCTGTGATATGGGACTTAATGGCCTCGAGATGGCTTCGTTGGGCAGAATGTGCAGGAGCAGCTTTGCTGGGGACTGTTCTTCCCTGTTCCCTTAGCTCCCCACAGAGCATATGCACCGGAGACATTTTAGGTGCAGGTATAGAGAAAAAATAATTCTTTCTATGCTGCTGCCTAGCAAATTTTTGGAAATTTAGTAACGTTTTTAACCCAATATATCCAAAATACTAGCATTTCAACATGTCATCAGTACAAAAGTTATTAATGACATTTACCTTTTTTTGGTACTAAGTCTTAGAAACCCCAGTGCACTCCACCCTTACAGCCTAGCACGTTGCAAATGCTCAACGGCCACATGCTGCTAGTGGCTCCTACATTGCCCTCTCGTACTCTGGCTTATGTCACCAATCTGCATTTCTTGTCAAGCATTACACACTCCTAGTTCCGGAGCCAAAGCCTGCATTAGAAAGCAGCAACCTCATCCAAAGAGAGAAAAAGTGCCCACGAGTCCCTGAAAATTTTTTTTCCTCTTTATCTTTTCAGTGGCCTCCTGGGAAGTTAGGGTGACCAGCCATCCCGGTTTGCCGAGGACAGGCCCAGTTTCAGCACTGAAAGGCTTACATCCCAGGAAACACCTCCGTCCCAGGCAAACCAGGATCGTTGGTCGCCCTGGAAAGTCTGTTCCTGCACATATCATCCCCTGACCCGCTTTCTCCATGGGTGGGGACGCTGCCGAACACAGGTTCTGTCCAGAGAGGAAAATGTGTTCAAGTCCTCTATCAAGAACTAAATGTCTGTACGCAGGATTTGCAGCATAGTCAGGCTCCAGGGTCCCTCCAGACCTTTGGGGCCCCAACAATTAGCACAGCCTCCTCCACTCTCATCTGCCCTGGTTCTGACATTGATTCTGAGCCTTAATTTATCTCACTGGGTTTTGCGGTCATTATAAGTTTGTGAAAACTGTGCAGTATTAAGTGAACATATACTAATACTTATTGAGCAACTACTGTGTGTCAAGTTCTCAGCTAAATAGGTTATTATCAAATGTCCAATTTCCTTAAGTACTAAGTTTGACAATTGATATCTTTGACATTTCACTTTGACACTTCTTGGTTTTTGTTTTTTTTTTGTTATAAAGGAACATCCTCAGTCTTTCAAATGCCTGTTTTGGCTTATGATTATCTTTCAAATTTTTTTAGAGCAATTTTTGTGAAACCATGGATAAGTCAAAAATTCATGTTATTTTTGCATATGAGTTCTATCATGGAACCAATGCAGCACAGACAGCTCGAAATATCAATGAAGTGTTTGGGAAGGATGTGGCTACTGAACGCACAGTACATCAATGGTTTGAGAAGTTCTGTTCTGGTGATTTTCATCTTGAAAATAAGCCATGTGGGCAACTGAGACCAATGTGAATAATGATGAGCTGAAAGCTGTAGTGGAAGCGAATCCATCTCGACCTGCACGTGAACTAGCAGCAAGGTTTGACTATTCCAACAATATTGGGCCATCTGAAACAAATCAGCAAGGTAAAGAAGCTGGATAGATGGGTTCTGTGTGAATTACATGAGCATCAGCAGAGAAGTCATCTTGAAGCTTGCCTTTCTTTGCTGTCACGACATAATGGAGAACCATTACTATATCGTATTGTTATATGTGATGAAAAATATATTGTTTGTGACAATTGGAAGTGTTCAGCTCAATGG
>RJWJ010009709.1:0-49137 GCA_004363605.1 Indri indri | reverse complement strand
GTGGGCAAAATCCAATTCATTGAGAGCCTACATAGAAAGAAAAATGCAGAGGAAAGGTGAATTCTCTCTTTCTCATGAAGCTGGGATATTCATCCTCTCCTGCATTTGAACGTCAGAACTCTAGGATCTAGGGGCTTCAGACTCTAGGACTTGGACCAGTGGCCCTTCCATTCCTCAAGACTTTCTTTACTGTTTGCTGACAGAAGATCTTGGAACTTGTCAACCTCCATCATTACATAAACCTATTCCTTATAATAAATCAATCTCTGCTTCTCCCTCTCTGTCTCTCTCTCTCCACACACACACACACACACACACACACACACACACACACGCACACATACACACACACAATTATATATGTGACTAACACTCATACATTGAGTTAAACCTATACATGTCTGTGAGAAAAAAAATATAAAGCACTCTAAATTAAATCAATCAGCACATTCCCCCAAAATCTCCCTGGTAAAAGTCTGGATGCATTGAACAATGGGAATATTTTACCCCCCAAAACAGATAATTACTGAAATATAAGTGTTTATAAAAATTACTAATTTAATTCATTTTAAAGATTTATTTTATTAAATTAAACATATATTGCTAGATGATTTTTAATTGAGTTGTGATGCTTTGAAATATATTTGACCTTTTATGTACCATAATATTTAGGACAATGAATGTATTCTTTTACACTTTCAATGTAAGTGTGAGAAAATCATTTGAATATACATTTTCTAAATATTTATTTAATACACTCCACTAGCAAACCTTTCAGAATTGAGTTGCTACCTCACAACAGATTTTCCATGCCTGAATTCTATTGTTGCTTTTGAAAATTCTGAAATTCCAAACATTTTATATCTGTGATAAAATTGTTTGGGATTTACTTATTTAATCTACTGGGTCCCTATTTCTTTAGAAAAGGCAGATTACTCATGAGAATAGTTTATGTTCAATAGGCTTTCAAAAAAAAAAACCAAACTACATCTCTAGATTATTTATTTTTTTTAATTTCAAACTATTAAATGGTTACAAATGTTTTGGGTTACATGGATCTTTTTAAATTTCAGAATATTATGGGAATACAAACATTTTGGCTACATGGATTGGTTTGGTACAATTTGAGTCAAAGTTATAAGTGTGTCTATCACCAATGTAGTATGCATTGTATCTGCTATGTGTGAATTTACCCAACCCCTCCTCCTCCTCCCACCTGCTTGATTTCTGTGGAATTTTACTGCCATATGTACACAGAAATGTTGATCTATAAGTTTCAGTGTGGTAGTGAGTACACGTGGTATTTGTTCTTCCATTCTTCTGATACTCACTTAAAAGAATGGTCTCCGTTTCCATCCATGTTGTTACAAAAGGTATTAGTTTACCATTTTTTTATGGGTGAGTAATACACCATGGTATACACATACCACATTTTATTCATCTGCTCCTGTATTGATAGGCACTTGAGTTGATTACACATATTTTCAATTGTGAATTGTGCTACTACAAACATTAGAGTGCAAGTGTCTTTTTTACAAAATATCTTTTTTTCCTTTGGGTAAATACCCAGTAGTGGGATTGCTGGATCAAACGGTAGGTCTACTTTTAGTTCTTTGAGGTATCCCCATACTACTTTCCATAGAGGTTGTACTAGTTTGTAGTCCCACCAACAGTGTGTATAAGTGTTCCTTTTTCTCCACATCCATGCCACCATCTGTTGTTTTGGGACTTTTTGATAAAATCCATTCTCATTGGAGTTAGGCGATATCTCATGTGGTTTTGATTTGCATTTCCATGATGATTAGAGATGCCGAGTATTTTTTCAATGTACTTATTAGCCATTCGTCTATCTTCCTTTGAAAAGCTTCTGTGCATGTCTTTTGCCCACTTTTTCATGGGGTTGTTTGATGCTTTCTTACTGATTCACTTGAGGTCTTTGTAGATTCTGCTTATTAGCCCTTTATCAGATGTATAGCATGCAAATATTTTCTTCCATTCTGTAGGTTGTCTATTCAATCTATTGATTGTTTCCTTGGCTGTGCAGAAGGTTTTTAATTTGATCAGGTTCTGTTTATTTATTTTTGTTCTTTCCATGATTGCCTTTAGGATCTTCTTGATAAATTCTTTGCCCAGGCCAATATATATATATATGTATATATATATATATATATATATGAATGTTTCTAACCTCTTCTTCTAGAATTCTTATGGTTTCGTGCTTTAGGTTTAAGTCTGTTATCCGTCGTGAATTAATTTTTTTGAGTGGTGAGAGGTACGGATCCTGTTTCAGTTATCTACACATGGCTATCCAATTCTCCCAGCACCATTTATTGAACAGGGATACTTTAAGCCAGTGTGTGATTTTGTCTGCTTTGTCAAAGATCAGATGGCAATATGAGGATAGTTTTATATCCGGGTTCTCAGTTCCGTTCCATTGATCTATGTCTCTGTTCTTGTGCCAGTACCATGCTGTTTTAGTTATTATAGCCTTTTAGTATAGCTTGAAGCCTGATAAATTTATGTCTCCCGATATGTTCTTTTTGTTTAAAGTTGCTTTGAGTATACAGGGTCTTTTCTGGTTCCATACAAGGCATAGAATTTTTTTTCTAGATCTGTAAAAATGACGTTGATATTTTAATGGGGATTGCATTGAATCTGTAAATCACTTTGGCAGTATAGACATATTGATAATGTTGATTCTGCTAATCTGGGAGCACGATATGTTTTCCATTTGTTTACATTCTCTGCAATTTCCTTCCTCAGTGTTTTGTAATTCTCCTTGTAGTGGTCTTTAACCTCCTTGGTTAAACATATGCCTAGGTATTTTATTTTCTTTGTTGCTATTGTGAAAGGTATTGAGTCTTTGATTTGATTCTCAGCTTGACTGATGTTGGTTTATAGGAATGTTACTGATTTGTGTACATTGATTTTGTTACCTGAGATTTTGCTGAATTAATTTATCAATTCTAGGAGTCTGTTGGCAGAATTTTTTGGGTTTTCCAGATATCAGATCATATCATCAGCACGGAGCAATAATTTGATCTCTTTCCTCATTTGGATACTCTTGATTTCCATCTCTTGCCTGAGTGCTCTGGCCTCCTGCACTGTGTTGAACAGAAGTGGTGACAGTGGGCAACCTTGTCTGGTTCCAGTTCTAAGTGGGAATGCTTCCAGTGTTTACCTTTTCAGAATGATGTTGGCTCTGGATTGTCATATATGGCTTTTATAATATTGAGGTACATTCATCTCTGTCCATTTTCCTAAGAGTTCTTATCATAAAAGGGCGCTGAATTTTGTCAGATGCTTTTCTGCATCTATGGAAAAGATCATATGGTCTTCGTTTTTACTTATATTCATGTGGTGAATCACATTTATAGATTTATGTATGTTGAATCATCCTTGCATCTCTGGGATGAAGCCCACTTGATCATGGGGGATTATTGTTTTGCTGTGCTGTTGAATTCAGTTTGCTAGGATTTTATTGACAATTTTTGTATCTATATTCATAAGGGATATTGGTCTGTAGTTTTATTGTTGTTATTGTTGTGTCATTTCCTGGCTTTTGTACCAAGATGATATTGGTTTTGTAGATTGAGTTGGGGAGGATTCCTTCCTTCTCTATGTTATGAAATAATTTCTGCAATATAGGTACCAGTTTTTCTTTATGGGGCTTTTAAAATTTGGCTGCAAACCCATCTGGTCCAGTACTTTTTTTGGGGTAGATTTTTTGCTACTTCAATTTTGTTCATTGATATCAGTCTGTTTAGGAGTTATATCCCTTCCTGATTGAGCCTAGGGAGGTTGTGTCCAATAATTTCTCCATTTCCTCAATATTTTCAAGTTTATGTGCATAGAAATTTTTATAGTATTCAGGTATGATATTTTGCATTTCTGTGGTATCAGTTGTAGTATTAGTATCTCCTTTTTCATTTCTGATTGAGCTCATTAGAGTCCTTTCTTTTCTGAACCAACTTTTTGTTTTATTAATCTTTGGTATAATTCTTTTGTTATCAATTTCATTTATTTCTGCTCTGACCTTAGTTATTTCTTTTCTTCTGTTGAGTTTTGGATTTGTTTTATCTTCCTTTTCCAATTACTTGAGATGATTCATTAGATTATTGATTTGTGATCATTCTTTCTTTTGCATGTAAGCATTTATGGCTATTAATTTTCCTCTTATAACTGCTTTTGCCAAATCCCACAGATTTTGATAACTTGTTTCCCCTGTGTCATTCAGTGTTTTGCACAATACCTATTCAGCAGTAGGTAGTTTCATTTCCATGCCTTTGTGTAGAATTGAGTGTTTCTTTTGGAATAAATTTCTAACTTTATTCCACCATGGTCTGAGAAGATATATAGTATAATTTCTATTTTTTAAATTTTTCGAGGCATGCTTTATGGCCTAGGATGTGATCAATCTTAGAGTATGTTCCATGAGCTGATGAGAAGAATATATATTCAGTGGTTTGGGGGTAGAATGTTCTGTAAATGTCTGTTAGGTCCCTTTGTTCTAGTGTTCCATTTAAGTCCATCTTTTCTTTGCTTATTTTTTGCTTGCAGGATCTGTCCTGTTTTGTCAATAGTGTGTTGAAATCCCTGGCTACTATGATGTTTTTGTTTATCATTTTGTTTAGATCAAGTAGGATTTGCATTATGAATCTGGGCACACCTGTGTTAGGTTCATAAATATTTGTAATTATTATGCCTTCTTGTTGAATTATTCCCTTCACCGTTATATAATGGCCATTTTTGTCTGTTTTTACTTTTGCTGATTTGAAGTCTATGTTGTTATCTGATATGAGAATGGCTATGCTGGGTTTCTTTTGGTTTTCATTTGCATGGAATGTTGTTTTCCATCCCTTCACTTCAAGTCTGAATGAGTCCTTCTGGGTTAGATGTGTTTCCTGGTGACAGCAGATACTTGGCTTGTATTTTTTTAATCATTTAGCCAGCCTATGTCTCTTGAGTGAGGAGTTCAAGCCATTCACATTTATTGAACAAATTGATAAGAGGGGTGGATTTCCGTTTATCTTATTTAGTAGAACTTTATTGCTTTGTTTTGCCTATGGAGCCATTTTGGTATCCAGATTGTCTTACTGCTTTTGGGTGGTTTTACACTGGTGAGTGTCTATTGCACTGACCAGTATATAATACAATTTTGAATACTTTCTGCAGGGCAGATCTGGTCTTGACAAATTCCCTTAGCGTTTGCTTATTTGTGAAAGTCTTTATTTCCCCTCATACAAGAAACTTAGTTCTGCAGGCTACAAAATTATAGACTGGGTGTTATTGTGGCTGTGAAGACTGAGAATGAGGCCCCAGTACATTCCGGCTTGTAAGGTCTCAGCTGAGATTTCTGCAGTTGTTCTGATGCATTTTTCTTTTGTAAGTTACCTGATGCTTTTACTTTATGGCAGGTAGAATTGCCTCTTGTGTGTTTATTTTGGCTAGTCTGATGACTACATGTCTTGGTGTTTGCCTTTTTGTGATGAATGTCCAAAGGGTCCTTTGAGCTTCATGAACCTCGATATTCAGATTTCTAGCAAGGCCAGCAAAATTTTCTTTCATTATTGTTACGGCAAGTGTTACAGCAACCGGTCCCAAAGGAATAACCAAGTGGCATGCAGACAGTCAGGGAGTCAGCAAGTTTATTGCCAGTGGCCCAGAGCAGACAAGCCTCCAAATTCTGAGCACCTCTTCCTGGTCAGGTTTTATACTTTTTTGTGGGGTTAGTCTTATCCAATAACATGCACAAGCATAAAAAGTTAACCAATTAGTAAAAAGATTAAAAGTTAGCCAATTAATAGCAGTTTTTACATGCAGTACAGTTATGATAGGCTTATAACAAACAGTATAGTTATGATAGGTTTACAACAAGCAGTACAATCATGACAGACTTATAACTCTGCTTAACTGTTTTGTGGTTTCAGCTATCTGGTGCATATTCTATTTACTTGCTCTACTTAGCTGCTTTGCAGTTTTAAGCAGAATTGGCATGAAAATTTCCATAACACTATCGAATACATTTTCCAACCCTTACGTATTTTCTTCTTCACCCTCAGGGATGCCTAAGATTCTTACGTTGGGCCTCTTTATATAGTCCCATATTTCTTACAGGTTTTGTTTGTTTGTCTTGTTTGTCAGTTCTTTCTCTTTGACTGATTTGTTTAACTCAAAATTGTTGTTTTCAAGCTCTGAGATTCTTTCTTCTGATATAGCTGATTCTTAATGCTTTCCACTGTGTTTTTTTTTATTTCTTTGAATTAATTTTTCATTTCCAGAAGTTCTGTTTGATTTTTTTTAATAATTTGATTTCCTTAGTAAACTTTTTATTCATTTTCTACATTGTTTTTGTAGTTTCTTTGTCTTGGGTTTCTATTTTCTCTTTGAGGGATGTCAATTTGCATGCCCTTCAAAGTATTTACTGAGTCAATCTTGCAGGGTGTGTGTGGGTTCCATGAGTGGCCATCTGAAGGAGTGCCTACCCCTCCCCACAGAAAACATGCTCTACTGGATAAGGACAGAAAGAACTCAGCCCTGTGCCTTAGCGTAGGATTGTTTAGTCACCTCCCCCATGAACAGCTCTCCTGATTTAGACAGCTTGCCGTGACCCTCTTGCCAACGGCTCCCCTTAGTGCCCCTTAAAGGAACATCTGAGCCCCTGAGAAGCTTTGCAAAGACTTTCAGGCTCACACAACTCAGCCATGAACTTCCTTGCTCCTCCCCACCTCAGTGGTGGTGAAGATCATGAAACCCCCTGGGAGTTACTGGGTCCCTCCTAAAGCTTGGGGCACTTATGTACTCCACCTGGGGGATGAGAGTCTACCACAGACACCAAAGAACATCCTGGCAGCTGGCTCTATCACACAAACATCAACCAATGACAGGAAGAACAGAGTATAGCCCATAATAGCATCTTCCAACTCAACCAAACAAGGTGTGGCTGATTCACACTTACAAGTACTACCTGCCATCACCAAGAGTAAGCTGGGGGACTTAACTCGCTATCCAGTATTGGGAAGAGGTGAGGACAGCAGGTAATCAGAGAGGTGCACTAAACCTGCTAGAATACCCTACAGGCAATGCGTGACCAGCACTCCTCTCCCTGGCATATTCAGGGATTGATCTTCAAGGACCCAGAGACAATCACATAACCTAAGCCTTGCACCCCCAGGTCTCAACTTAGAGACCAGATGAGAAGAAATCAGAGAAAGAAGTCTGGAAACATGAGAAATCAGAGCAAAAGATACCCCCAAAACAAAACAATAACTCCCTACTAATGGATACCAACCAAAACGAAAAGTTGGAAATGGCAGATGAAGAATTTTGATTATGGATTCTAAGAAAACTCAATGAAATATAAGCAGAAAACTTTTAAGAATTTGAGCTGATCAGGCTGAAATCCAAGAAGTCATCATTGATTCTTCTCTTTCTTGCACAGCCTGTAACCAACCCATTAGGAAGTCTTTATTCATATATCCAAAGCTTATTCAAATCTCACCACCTCTTAATATGCTCAGTACTATTCTAGCCACTATTATCTTTCTGAATTATTTCAACAAATTCCCTTGCTCTATTTTGCTTCTGTTTTGCTACCCCTACCCACCCCTGCTATAATTATTTAATAAAACTATCCAATGGTAGTCCATTATAAAAATAATAAAATGATAATAGTTTCTCATCACCTAAAAGTTTGTTTATGATTTGGCTACTACCTATCTCCATACTACTTCTCATCCATGCTTCCTTCCCATCCAGGAGACCCAGCAATACTATTTGCTGTCCTTCAAATACACCAAGGCTTTTCCCTCCTTTGTCTTATCAGCTGTTTCCTCTGAGTGAAATGCTCTCTGATACATAATATTTGAGAGACTGCTGCCTTATTAATCATGTTTTGTATCAGTGCTTAAAAAATGTTTGCTTTATAAATAGGTTTCATTGGCTGTACAGACTCAATTGAAGGATAGCACTTGCTTAATATACATTTTAGTATCACTGTCTTTACACTCTTCTGACAGGACTAAAGAAGGGATTACAATCTGGGATGGGAGTCTTAGTATCAGTAATCATAATTGCCTTTCAGAGTTTTGCAATTTAAATAAGAAAGAATATGTAAAATTATAATATAATAATAAGCAATATTAATTTTCTCTTTCTCTTTCAACCTCTTCTCAGATGCTACATAGAATATGGAACATCGATGGTAGATAGAATTCAGAGATGTACATTCACTTTCATACATGAGGTCTGAAATATAACCATGGTAAAGATGACTAAATGTTCACACTCATGATCATATCAACCCATCCCTTTTGCTCTAGTCTTGCATTATGGGTAAAGAAAGCACAAAATGGATAAAATTTTAACTAAGTAAATACAGGCAGTTGTGAACTTTTGCACAAATATTTATTAAGCACTTACTATGTTCTAGGTACTATACTAGGCAAAAGAAATGCCAGATACAGTGTAAGTCTCACAATTACTAATACCAATAAGAATAAATTTTGTATTTCTAAATCTCTTGGTAGATTTATAAAGTATGGAGAATCAAAACTATATTTTAGCTTCATTCAAAGAGATTCTCATTGTGAATATGCTATTTAAAGAGTATGAAACCTAAATAAAAAAAAGAGCTAGGTTAGCCTGATATCCATTAAAATGATTGTTTTATTAAAAGTTTGTCTCTTTATATGTAACGGAGGTTATGTTGGGTAGCACATAGTATTTCTCTGTGTGAAATTACTGTGGAAACTGCCGCAATGGATTATAAACTCCATAACCTTTATTATAACACTTTTATTTTCTGTGTAGAATTTTTTCTTACAAATATTTCAAACCATCATTATCAGGAAGTACTCACATATCCCTATAAATCTATTAAAAAGAATAATTAAAGCAAGTTTATAGAAAAAGAAAGCCTTTCGACTCTGTGACTGATTAAACCCCCACCAATTTCCCTTCCACATTGCATTTTAAGGTCATAGGTTATTTTTCTTTGAAATTCTGCCTTTTTTTCTGAATGACCAGTACAGTTTTTACCTTGGCCAAAAGTGTCACTAATGCATGAGTGACTGGGAGAGAAGGAGTGGACAGGAAGGCGGCACAGCACAAACCCGCTAACAGAAATCTACACAGAGTATGACTTTGTAATGGAGGATCATTAATTAACGGCACATGTAGGTGGGAGCAAAGTTTTTAAATCTTAGTTTTCATTAAAAATTTAGCAGACTGTCCAAATGGTGTTTAAGTGGAGAACAACTGCCTGAATCTCTTCTCTAAGCTGAAAATCAGGCAAGCTCAACAGCAATATTTCTCTTCCATGCATGCCTTGTATTCTACATTGTATGTAGAAGACAACCTTTATTAAAATGTCAGATGATTTTGAAGCTATTCTTATTTCAGTTCACACTTTCAGCTTTATCTCAATATGTCAATGTGTGTATGCATGTGTATGCTTTAAATGTCATTTTCACAGGGATGCAATATTTCCCAAGATTAACATTTTTATGGTTTGTATTACATCACCTTAAACTCTGCATGAGTTAGTATAGTTATAATAAGGTTTCATATTGCTAACTTTCCAAATCTTTAAATTAATAATGTAATGTCAATAACCTGTGATGTGTTAAGTATCTTTGAGAGCCATGATGAATATTGAAAAATTCATATCTGACAGATTTTAAAACCAATCCTCTTAATCATGAGCACACATTATCATACTTTAGGGAGATCTTTTTTTCTCTACTGAATTACGATAATTGTATCTTATTCCCCATAAGATATTTTCAAGGAACAATTAACGTTTGGATTGAAGACAAACATATCAATCAGTTGGCATGTTCATTGCTAGTGAGTGTCAATGTCTTTAGGAGATTTATACGAGTCAACATCAATTTTACAGTATTTAAGGACATCATTCGGGGCCGGGCGCAGTGGCTCATGCCTTTAATCCTAGCACTCTGGGAGGCCGAGGCAGGTGGATCGTTTGAGCTCAGGAGTTTGAGACCAGCCTGAGCAAGAGCAAGACCCTGTCTCTACTAAAAATAGAAAAAAATTAGCTGGACAACTAAAAATCTATAGAAAAAATTAGCTTATGTATTTAATGTGTTATAATTTTCTCAATTAGAGAAAGCTTATTGATTATTCTCTGTGTTTTTTAATTGAGCCGTAAGAACTAATGCTGCAATAACTCATTTGAGGTTGTCCTGGTATATAGGAGTGGAAAGAATTTAATTGCAGACTGCTGTTTTAATCTTGAAATTAATAAACAGATATTTTATTTTAAAATAATTGTGATGCCAAGCTAAAATATGACATAATATACTTATTTATATATTCCTTTAAAAATACATTAATGAAATTTAACAACAAAAAGAAATTTAAAGTCGATGTGAACATTTACATAGAGTTGCAAATAAGGACAGTTTTTAAACTATTAGTGGATCGAGCTAACAGGAAGAATAGCACCTCCAGTCGATATTCTGAACTCATTCTTCTCAATTTAACTTTACAGCAAAAATCCAATCTCTGCTAATCCCTGCTCATTTATTTACCTGGTTAATTCTTACTGCCTCATTTATTATGTGGTAAATTATAATTCATCAATAAATGGTTCTGGAAAAATTGGATAGCCACATGTAGAAGACTGAAACAGGATCTGCACCTTCCATTTCTCACAAAAATCAACTCATAGTGGATAACAGACTTAAACCTACTGTGTGAAACTATAAGAATTCTAGAAGAAAATGTTGGAAAAACTCTTACAGACATTGGCCTAGGCAAATAATTTGTGAAGAAGACCCCAAAGGCAGTCACAGCAAGAACAAAAATAAATAAATGGGACCTGATCAAATTAAAAAGCTTCTGCACAGCCAAGGAAACTAACTTGAGAGCAAACAGACAACCTGCAGAATGGGAGAAAATATTCGCATGTTACACATCTGATAAAGGGCTGATAACTAGACCCTAGATAGAACTCAGGAAAACCACCAAGAAAAAAATCAAACAACCTTATCAAAAAGTGGGCAAAGGACATGAACAGAAACTTTTCACAAGTAGATAAAATAATGGCCAAACAAATATGAAAAAATGATCAACATCTCTAATCATCAGGGAAATGCAAATCAAAACCACAATGAAATATCACTTATCTCCAGTGAGAATGGCGTTTGTAAAAAAGTCCCAAAACAATAAATGCTGGTGTGGATGTGGAGAGATAGGAACACTCATACACTGCTGGTGGGACTGCAAACTAGTGCAAGCTCTGTGGAAAGCAATATGGAGATACCTCAAGGAGTTACAAGCAGAACTACCATTTGATCCAGCAATCCCATTACTGGGCCTCTACCCAAAGGAAAAAAAGACATTCTATAAAAAAGACATTTGCACTCGAATGTTTATAGCAGCACAATTCACAATTTCAAAGATGTGGAAGCAGCCCAAGTGCCCATCAATACATGAGTGGATTAACAAAATGTGGTATATGTATACCATGGAGTTCTACTCAGCCACAAAAAACAATGACGATCTAGCACTTCTTGTATTATCCTGATGGAGCTGGAGTCCATTCTACTAAGTGAGGGATCACAAGAATGGAAAAACAAGCACCACGTGTACTCGCCATCAAATTAGTATTAACTGATCAACACATATGTGCACGCATAGTAAGAATCAGGTGTCAGGCAGGTGGGGGGGAGGGGATGGGTATATTAACACCTAATGGGTGCAGTGTGCACAGTCTGGGGGATGGGCATGCTTACAGGTCTGACTCGGTGGGGCAAAGGCAATATATGTAACCTAAACTTTTGTACCCCCGTAATACGCTGAAATAAAAAAAATATTAAGTACACTGAATAAATAAATTGTACCCAGATTCTGTTGCAAATAATCAAATTCTTATCAAGTTTATCCCATGACTACAACCAATAGGTAACAAATAGTCTTGACATAATATTATCAATCTTTCAAGGAAAGTTTCATTCATATAATTTACCTATTTTCAATTAAGGAAAATTAGAATTTCATTGAAAGAGACACTAGAGATCCCAGTACGTGCTTTTTGTACATGCCTCCTTGCTTAGCCCTCGCCCTGTCAGAGCCTGGGATGGACCATCCTGCGTTCAAAACCACCCTTTGATTAAACCCTTCCCAGAGCTGATTAAACCAGGCATGGAAACCTGAGCCAAGGCAGGCCAGTTGGATTTCCTGGGATTTTGGAAATGACATATAGAAAATGAGTTGTTTGAACAGCTGAAAGAATCCTTAGACCAAGGAGGTAAGGCTGCCATCCATGGGGGAACTATAACTAGCCCAGCGAAAGCAGATGAGTGAGGAGAGTGCGCGGTCTTCGGGGAGAAGGGAAGGAAGCGGTGCAAAGAGACACAGCGTGCAGATCACGTGACCGCAGGCTGAAGAAATGACGCGAAGATAATCATTTTCCAGTTCCCGTGAGGTCCCAAGGTACTTTTATTGTTAAATTTTGAGGAATCCTCATAGATTTTTAGAATAACCTATCATTCCTACTGTTAATATGCCTTGTTTTTCTTTTGTTTTAAATAAAGCAAACAACTTAGAAACATACACTTAGAAAATTGCAAATGTGAACAGATTTTTCAATAACTTGTTAAATTGTTTAATTCGAGGCAAGATCTGAACATGTGAAAATAGAGCTATACTGAATTCTGCTGCATCAGGTTCTTTCAGTTCCGTGATGAAAAACATGCACTTTTAAATCTCGGTACATTTGTAATTATTCAGAGCATAGACACCTATAGTTTGGCAAGAAAACAAGGTGAAAGATTCCTGGGAGAACTTACTCGTGGAATGTGCTGCATCTGGTGTTCAAATATATTAATATCCATGAATAAAATGTTCTTAAACACAGTCTCATCCTATTTCACCTAACCTCAGGAAACAGCCTAAACATATGCAAAATTAGGTACTCATATGCCCTTCTCCAGTTACTGACCTTTAAAACTGAAAACAGAAATTAGAAATAAAATGGATACTTTAGTTTCTATTCATGCTCACAAGCACTTAAAAAAATTTAATTAGAAGCTAGTGTCATAGTTTTGCATAAAATATAAACTACTACCGATTTAAGTAAAATGTGTTCTATTTTGTCTTACTTATTGTGGTTTTTACTGTTTCAGCTGTTCATAAGGCCTCCTTGCTTGCAGTGCCACCCTCGGCTCTGGTCTCTGAGTCTGCAGTTGATCACTAATATGATGACCACAGTTCAGCTAACTATGTGGGAGACCGCAGATCACACACGTACACATTGAATTCAGGAACATATTGCTTTCCATGTGACCATAAGTCTGTGGAAATTGCTTTAAGGCTATGTTTCCTGATTTGATTACCTCAAATTTTACACTGCTGTGCACAAAGTGTCTGGAGAACAATTGCATGCATTTGTCACTTCTATTTTAAAAGTATTAAGTGTCTTTGAAACATCTGAACCCTCTCACTGAAAAATGCCATGCAGAGCATGGCCCACGGCAATGATGTGCAGATATATAATTATTTTGCTGAGAAACAGTATGCAGCTTTGAGAAACCCAGATTTATTCTCTTCTCATTCTTACAGCCTCTGCTTTAGTGCATGATTTAGTCAGTGAAAAGGTGGAATTCTACAATACATTTGGAGCTCCCAAACAGGGGGAAAGTAACTTCACAAGCCCAAGGTGAAACTTTTAGTTAGGATGTCACATGAATTTATAAATAGGTAGTTGCTAGAAACTTTTCTAGAAACCCTGCAAAAAAATGTTCAAATGTAGACTTTCTGAAGACCAGTGGGAGCCACTGAGGAATCTTAAGCAGGAAATCACAAATATATATATATATATATATATATATATATATATGCATTTTTAGGAAGATTCCACTCTGTGGTATGGGAAACAGGTTACGTTAATAATAGATTATATTAGATGTTGCATAGATAAGATTATATTAACATTTCAACACTAATTTGGAAAAATTATGTTTTTTTACATTTTAATCAAATCTAATAATATTTATGTTATTTTTCTGGGTCCAGATTTTATTCGATTTTTATTTTTCTTTCAAATATTTGGAAGAAATACATCATTTTATTAAAACAAAAGACATTCTAATGACAATATTTTCCAGGCAGGAACAAGGAGAGTTGTCCTGGGGGTCTGGAGAAGCCTACACAAATTCTAATCACCAAATTCCCAGGCCCTGGAGTCTCTAAGGATCAGCGCAAAACCCTACAGAAAGATTTTTAGCTTTGTCATCTTTTTGTGGGAGACTGGGATATATTTATTCATTTCACCAAAGACCAAAGACCTCTTGACTTTGCTATATCCAGGGAAAGATGAGTAACTGTGTGTAAATGACAGACTCTTCCCCTTTCAATCAAATAGATCAAAGAAAAATAACATCATTCAATGAACCTCTAATGTTAATATACGATATGGAAAAAAGAAACAAGGCCTTCTCTCCTGAAATACATATGTGTGTTTATGCATGTGTGTGTGTGCGCGCGTGTGTGTGTGTGTGTGTGTGTGTGTCTGTGTGTACTGGGTAGGTAAAAACAAATAAACATATATATATCTATGGCAGGAGGTGATACTTTTTTATAGAAATTCTTCATATAGAGAAAATAAAGCAGGGTAAAGGGGCAGATTTTGACCAGGGTAATTTTAGCACAGGTTTGTAAGTTTGCTTAGATAAGGGACCATAATAGGGGAAGAGTGATCCAGGGAAAAAATTAAAGGAGAATCATTAAGGAAGGCTCTATAAAAATTACTTGCTTCGAACTGCTAAGAAATGCTATTTTTGCCAGATCTAGAAAAGACTCCAGGTTTGGCCGGGTATCTGAGTCTTAATGGCAATGAAAATGGCATGGGAATAATTTCTTTTCCATTAAAATGGAAAATAAAAGAGACACACGCCTAATTGTTTTTATTGCTTTCTGGGTTTTATAAGCAATAGAAGAGGAGAAGTTCCAAAAGCAAAGTCTGAATGCAGTCTGATGTTTGTACTCTTAATGATTTTTACAAGGGTACTTTTTTAAAAGTATATCCTTTGTCCTTGAATATAAGCAATGAAAATTGTCTTCATTTACATGTACCAATGACAGTCTCTTTAAAAATCTGTTTATCTGATGTTACATATATACTATATTACTATAGTTTCCTATAGTTGCCATAACAAAGTAGCGTAGACCTGGTGGCCTAAACAATAGAAATTTATTTCCTCACAGTTATGGAGTCTGGAAGTCCAAGGATCAAGGTATAGACAGGATTGGTTTCTCCTTAGGGCTTTTCTTCCTGGCTTATTATATAGAAGTCAATCATTTCCTGGTGTTTTCACTAGGTTTTCCCTCTGCGGGTGTCTGTCCTAATCTCCTGTCCTTATAAGGGTACCTGTCATATTGGATTAAGGCCTATCGCAATGACCTCATTTGACCTTAATTATCTCTTTAAAGACCTTAACTCCATGTGCACTTAATTCCAAGGAACAGAGGGTTAGGACTCCAACATATTAATTTGTGGAGGGTGAAACAATTGAGACTATAACACTATAGTATTTTTCCACAATGTATTTTCATTTGCAGATTCAGATTTTTTTAGCTCTAGAAAATGTTTTCAAATTATATACAAATATCAAGTGAAACATCTTAATATACATTTTTATATTATTGTACGGTTACTTGTGTGTGCAATTCTTCCCTGCCCTTCAAAATCTAAACTATCAACAGGAATGGAAAATACGATGGTTTTGTGTCTTCCACGTTATCTGTCCCATTGTGGTTGCCGGCTATGTATGCATGCGTGCACACACATACATGTGTGTGTATATATGTGCATACCCACATATATGTATACACATATTAGATATGCTTGTAAACTTTAATAGAAGATAAAAGGGCTAGAGAAAAAGATTCATATTTCATGCAAAGCCGATTAATTATTGCCCTATTCCCAGTATTTGCGTATTCTTCAATGTCTTTTCCTCTCTCAGTAATGCAGATGATATATATGAGATAAACTTTTGTATTGGTGAAAATGTTTTCCACCACTCCCAGAAGAAGACAAACATGATTTCTTTTTAGTTCTCTTTTATTTATAAGTTGATTTCCTCGACTTAGAAACCTGCTTTCTAAAAGAAATCACACAGTAAATCATTATTGCAGGCAGGAGACCTGGGAGTAGGACTGTTCAAGACAGAGATCAGCTTTAGTCACCTACCTTAATGATTAATCCTTTTTAGTCACAGATCCCTATGCAAAATTATCTCCCACTTTCTTCCTCTGAGCATCATTTTGCCAACTCTTGTATTTGAGTTTTGCATACACTGCATTTTATAAAGGTCAAATTATATTGTTTAAAATTCCATTATTAGCAAAAAAATGTTATTTTCTAAAGTCTTTGAATTATTTTATCTTCCCATTCTCAGTTATTTCACCAAAAACTTACAGAATTTGTTTAGAAATATCTATGAAAACACCTTTAAACTAAAAGAGGAAAAATAATTATTGTAATAAAGTTGAAGAGAGATGAGAAAAAGACATCGCCTTGCAGGACAAGACATGAAGACAAAATCTCTAGAAGGAAGATAAAATATGGGCTATTTTAACTCCAGGCTTGCCCCAGGCACAATCTGACAAGGTAGGAAAAAGTTATGGCAATCAGTGAGAGAAAGTCCCCAATTCTCATTTCTCTTTCTACTTTATATTTCTTAAACATTAATCCATGGAGATATTTGAACCCTAGAGTGAGTGAATTTCAGAAACTTAGAATGCCTATGAAGTCTCTTCTTATCAGGGGATAAATGCAGGGTCAGCAAGTTCATGCTGCAAATTTTCAAGGGAAAGAAATCCAAGTATTGTGTGCTACTAAAAATCTATCATTCTTTAAACTTTAACTTTTAGCGTGAAACCACATGCAATTTGATTTATTTGCAGCAGAATATAAGATCGAATTTTTCTCATCCTTTTATTATTAAAAAAATTCTTCTAGGTATAGGAGAAAAGCTGAGGTGGGAAGCAGGGGTGAGGTTGAAGCAGGGACTATGTTTACCAGATTTAGAGTCCTGGACATCCTCCCACCACAGCTCTGCTAGCTATACCCTCTCCCCTTGCATGCTCTTGCCAGATACTGGGAGGTGTTACGGTCGCTGATCGGAGATTATGGGACTAACAATGTGTTTATTCATAACATGTGTTCTCAAACTGGGTTTAGTATGACATTATCAAAATGAAATATTTACAAACAAATATGGAATATTATAATGTCAGAGGAGCTCAACAACTCAGGACCTCTGTATAGATACTGATGGCTTTTTGGTGTCCTATCTTAGATCGAACAATTGTTCTTGACAGGCTTTATAGCAGTTATTTTCAAGTCGAGTCCTCACCCATTGTGACATGAGACTCAGGCTGTGTGATTAATTGGTTTGTTTGCTGGTTGCAGACCTTCTTTCAGTCAGAAAAATGGATGTGATGACCTCCATAAATGCCTTCAGTTATAGTCCAAGGAAAACAAATACATTGCAAGCAGCCAAATCTATAGCAAAAAAATTTTAACATTGTAAATATATGCATTTTCTATACGTATTGTTTTCATGTTTTTTATGTGAAGAAATGCTAGATTATTTGCTAATCTAATTTTAACTTGGCATAAAATGTTTTATTTTGCTGGCATGCCTGTTTAGATTCATACATACTATAGTGTGAAATTACCAATATATTTTTTCAATATTAAAAAAGTCATTTACTCTTTTTTATACAACTGCATACCACCCTCCAATTTTCCCCAGAGAACAATAAATGACTACTCACTTACCTGATGCTGATCATACTGTTTGCACATAGCAGATGCTGACATAGTTGTATACTGGCACGTAAGCATTAAAATGCACCACCACGTGTTAAAATATTGCTGGAATGTGGTGCTAAAATAAAATCTAATACTTAACACGCCATATGCAACACTCGAGTAAAATAGATGTGTGCTTAAAGGAGGAAAAGCATTTATTTTCTTATTTATTTTCCTTATTAAAGGTATCACACAGTTATTTTTAGCAACATTGGTCTCCTCATTGGGAGGAAGGCAATAGATCTAGAAGAAATTGCAGTACAATCCATCATGCCTTCCCATCTTGCCAAATGCAAATTCATTTCTCTGAATTCTCTAATTATCACTTTTATCAATATTTATGATAGCATTCTCTTAGAAAGATAAAAAAGAATTCAGGGAATTATTATTATTTTTTTTTTTTTTACTTAGGAGCAATAGAAAATTAGACAAGGTAGAAAACTCAGTCATTTTGTCTCTCCTCTCTCTCACTGAATAAGCTCAAAGGTTGAAGGGATTTCTCACTTCACTTCTCCAACATGTGTGACAAATGTCTTATAATTCCTAGAGTGCGCTCTATCAAAACATTTGAAATGGAAATTCATATAGTAAGCAAGAACCATACAGTAGAAAGAGTTCAAGAATAATGACAACAGTAGTAAAACATAAAAGAACCCTCAATGACTGAAGCCTGACTCGAACCCTCATAGCAGGTAGATGAATGCATCCTGGTGCAATGATAGTGAAAGATGATAAGAAATCAGTTGAAGGAAATGTTTTTAAGATTTTTATTAATATTTGCTAGTGCACTTTTGTTGATGTGTCCTTTAAGAAGAGATGTTAGCAAAAGTCCAAACTGCTGGGTAAGTTCCTGTGAAGACCTGTGCAGATGGTAGTCTGTCTTCTACCCAGAGTTTCTCCAAATTCCAAGTCTTCAGCATTATCACTTAGAAAAACTACCTCCTCTTAATCCTGCCTGTGCCTAAGGTATTAAGATGGAATCCTGTCCACTCTGGGATCTTGATTTCTCACGTGCTTTTTGCTTTTACAGTTCTTTGATCCCTTCAAATGTTTTTTTTTTTTTCTTTGTACAATTCATCTAGTTTTTTCAAATTTTTGTTGGCAGTAATGTTATGATGGATAGAGATATTCCATCACACTCGAAGAAAAATCCAGCAAGAAAATATTAATATTTGGGATGCATAATAAAAAATCTAAGATATATCAAGAAGTAAAAATGCCAAGATAGAGATAAAAGAGTCACCAAAGGGAAATATAAATACAAATATAAAGAAGAAAATAATTTAAGAAATGCTGAAAGTCTTTTTTTTAATTTCTAAAATACATGGATGGACTATATTTTCTTATTGCTTCCTACTTCGTGAACCCACGAAAGCACTCTCTCCTTCAAATTATACATACTGACAAGGATAGTGTATTAGGTTGCTAATAGCAAATAACCACAGATTTGGTGCCTTAAAACAATACGTGTACATTAGCTCACAGTTCTGAGGGAAGAGGTCCAAAATCTGTTTCACTAGGATGAAGCCAGTGTGTCAGCAAGGCTGTTTCCCTCTGGAGGTTCTAGACAACAATTCGTTCCCTGCCTCTTCCAGCTTCTAGTGGCCGTGTTTCCTGTGGCTGCATCACTGCAATTACCGCTTCTGCGGTCACATTGCCTTCTCCTTGTAAGGTCTTTACAGACCCTTGCAATTACATCAGGCCTACCCAGATAATGCACTACTATATTCACATCTTAAGATCCTTAATTCAATCACACGTGCAAAGTATTTTTTGCTATAGAAGATAACATATTCACTGGAGTCAAGAATTAGGACACGGACATCTTTTGGAGGGTGAGAGTAGCATTATTCAGCACATAAATATGTTTTTCTCCCTCATATGTGGGAGATGAAAATGTTGAGCTCGTGGAAGTACAGAGAGTAGAATTATAGTCAGTAGAAGGTGGGAAGTGTAGGGAGGAAAAAGGGATAGGGATAGGGTGGTTACAAAATTTTAGTTGGTAACAGGAATATATTTTAGTGTTCTGTAGCCCATTTTTTATTCATATTATTTGCTTTTTTACTATTGAGTTATTTGAGTTCCTGGTATATTCTGGATATTAGTCCCTTGTCAGATTAATAGTTTGTAAATATTTTTTCCATTCTACAGGTTGTCTCTTCACTCTGTTGATGTTTTTCTTTGCTGACTAGTAGCTCTTTAATTTGATAATAGTCCCATTTATGCATTTTTGCTTTTGTTTCTTGTGCTTTTGAGGTTCTACCCAAAATAATCTTTGACCACACCATTGTCTAGAAGTCTTTCCTCTATGCTTTGTTATAGTAGCTTTATATTAAATAGTTTAGGGTCTTACATTTAAGTCTTTAATCCATTTAGAGTAAATTCTTACATATGGTGAGATAATGGGGTCTAGTTTCATTCTTTTGCATTCTTCTGCATATGGACATCCAGTATTCACAGCACAATTTATTGGACAGGCTATCCTTTTCTCAATGTAAGTTTTTAGTGACTATGTTAAAAATCAGTTGGCGGTAAATGTGTGGATTCATTTCTGTGTTTTCTTCTCTGTTCCATTGATCTATGTGTCTGATTTCATACTAATATTCCGTTTTGTACCATTTTTTTTGTCAGTTCATCCATCAATTGGCATTTGGGCTGTTTCCGTATTTTGACATTATGAATTTTTTAAAAAATATAGAATTAATTATCATGACAACAAAGACCACAGGAGTGAATAAACATCAATAAGGAAAAAAAAAAGCAGAAAGAAAATGGAAGATTAAAGGAAAATAATAACTAAGACAGTGTATAAAATAGACCATAGGTTGACACTCTTTATGTGATAAGCCACACAGTTATTTTTATTTTTTATATTTTGTGAGTCACATATGGTCTTCGTTACACATTCTTCTTTAGTTTTGCAAAGTTTAAAAATGTAAAAAATAAACTACTATCGAGGCACACTCAGGCCTGGATTTGGCTCTCAGGCAGCAGTTTGTTGACCCTTGTACTAGACAGTCAAATAATGCATCAAATATATGATATATAACTAACTGGGTTCCCCCCACAAACAAACACACAAAGGAGACACGTTACTAACAACTATAACACCATCCATCGGCTCTATATCTGCTACTACCTCAAAAAATTTGAAAAAGAAACACGTACTGAAATATTGTGTATTGGACCTACTATTGAATCATATTAGATTTTAAAGATAAGGAAAAAGGCTTTAGGCACACAACTAAAAATACCAAGACACTTATAAGGGGAAAAAAATCATAATGATATCTGTCTTCTCAATAGATAAATTTGTACCATACTCAGTATTTTAAGATAATCAAGAAAGAAAACATGAGTGAAATTTCATCTACCTATATGAACTTCAAGTTTAAAGGACAAAGAAAAATAGTTACTGACATGAAGAGACTAGGAAATATTTTTTCCTTGGTATCCTCTAAGAATATCTACTAGGAATCAAGCATTAGTACGTTATAAAATTAATCAAAAACATTTGCCATAATTTCCAAGAATAATAAAATAGTGGATATTTTATACACAGAACTAATATTTCAAAATATGAATAAAACTGAACATAGTACATAAACTTTTTTGCCATGACAATAGAGAAATAAAACAATTAACAAAAATACTGGATAAGAAGGCAAAGATTACATAAGTATACTTGAAATAAGAAAATTTCACACTAAAATAATATTAAAGAATAAATTATATTTTGCTTATAAGTGATAAAAAGGATAGGAGATAACAGTAATTCCACCATTGTTCTGGCAGGAAATTAAGTCAGTATCTAAAGAGAAAAGAGATTATGTTTTATTTTAAATGTTAGTATAATGGTAAACATTAGAAACATTTTCTTTTTTATTGTTTATTTCAGAATATTACAGGGGTACAAATTCTGGGGCTACATGTATTGGTTTTGTACAGTCTGAATCAAAGTTATAACTGCCCATCTCCCAGACAGTGTGCATTGTACTTGCTTGGTATGATTTTACCCATTTCCCTTCTCCCATCTCCCACCTGCTTAATTTCTGTTGAGATTTTTTTTTTTTGATTTCAGAATATTATGGGAATACAAACATTTTGACTACATGTAATGCATTTGCCTCGTCCAAGCCAGGACTGCAAGCGTACCCTTCCCCCATACAGTGTGATGCGCTTCCATTAGTTGTGGGCTTATCCCCCTCCCCATATGACTGGAACTTAATGAGTATTCTACCATGTGAGCACCTTAGTATTGGTCAGTTAGTACTAAATTGATGGCGAATACATGTGGTGCATGTTTTTCCATCCTTGTGATACCTCACTTCAAAGGATGGGCTCAAGCTCTATCCAGGATAATATAAGAGGTGCTAGTTCACCATTGATTTTTGCAGTTGAGTAGTATTCCATGGTATACATATACCACATTTTATTAATCCACTCATGTACTGATGGACATGTGGATTGTTGAGTTTTATTTCCATATGTACGAGGGCTGATTGGTTAGTTCCAATTTAACAGTGAGTACATGTGGTGTTTGTTTTTCCATTCTTGCAATACTTCACTTAGGAGAATGGCCTCTAGTCCCATCTAGGCTGCTTCAAAAGATATTAATTCATTTTTAGGGCTGAGTAGTACTCCATGGTATACATAAACCACATTTTATTAATCCATTCACGAATCGATGGGCACGTGGATTGATTCCACATCTTTGTGATTATGAATTGTGCTGCAATAAACATTCAAATAAAATTGTCTTTTTGATAAAATGGCTTTTTTTCCTGTCGATAAATACCAGTAGTGGGATTGCTGAATTGAATGGTAGGTTTACTTTTATTTCTTTGAGGTATCTCCATAGTATTTTTCTTAGAGGTTTTACTAGTTTGCAGTCCCAGCAAAAGTGTATAAGTGCTTGTTTCTCTCTGCATCAATGCCAGCATCTGTTGTTTTGGGACTTTTTGATAAAAGCCATTCTCACTGGATTTAGGTAATATCTCGGGTGGTTTTGATTTGCATTTCCCTGATGATTAGAGATATTGAGCATTTTTTATATGTTTATTGGCTGTTAGTTTATCTTCCTTTGAAAAGCTTCTGTTCAAGTCTTTTGCCCAATTTTTAATGAGGTTGTTTGATTTTTACTTGCTGATTTTCTTGAGTTCTTTATAGATTCTGGTTATTAGCCTTCTATCAAATATATAGCATGCAGATATTTTCTCCCATTTGGTAGGTTGTCTATTCACTCCATCAATTGTTTCTTTGGTTATGCAGAAGCTTTTTAATTTAATCAAGTCTCATTTATTTATCTTCATTTTTGCCGTGATTGACTTTGGGGTCTTTTTCGTAAATTCTTTGCCTAGGCTGATATCAAGAACAGTTTTTTCAACATTTTATTCTAGAATTCTTAGAGTTTTTTCAACATTCTATTCTAGAATGCTTAGAGTTTTATGCCTTAGATTTAAGTCTGTTATCCATTGTGAATTAATATTTGTGAGTGGTGAGGGGTAAGGATCCTGTTTCAATCGTCTACATATTGCTATCCAATTTTCTCAGCACCATTTATTGAGCAGGGATTATTTCCCCCAGTGTACATTGTTGTCTGCTTTGTCAAACATCAAATGGAAATATGATGATGATTATTATCCGAGTTCTCTGTTCTGATCTATTGGTCTATGCCTCTGTTTTTGTGCCAGTATCATGCTATTTTGGTTACTATAGCCTTGCAGTATAGACTGGAGTCTGGTAAATTGATGCCTACTAATTTGCTCCATTTGCTTAAGGTTGCCTTGGCTTTATGGTTCCAAATGAAGCGTAGAATTACATATGGCTCCATATGTAGCATAGAATCATTTTTCTACATCTGTGAAAAATGACATTGGTATTTTAATGGTGATTGCATTGAATATGTAAATCACTGTAGGCAATATAGACATTTTAGCAAGGTTGATTTTGCCAATTCATGAGCATGCTATATTTTTCCATTTGTTTATATCCTTTGTAATTTCCTTCCTTAGTGATTCGTAGTTCTCCCTGTAGAGGTCTTTCACCTCTTTGGTTAAATAGATTACTAGGTATTTTATTTTCTTTGTTTCTATTATGAAAGGTATTGAGTCTTTGATTTGATTCTCAGCTTGACTGTTGTAAAAAAAGTCCCAGACAAGATGGTTTCACAGCCAAATTTTACCATACCTACAAAGAAGAATTGGTACCTGTACTGCAGAAATTATTTCATAACAACAAAAGAAAGGAATTCTCCCAATTAATTTTATGAAGCCAATATTACCTTGATATCAAAGCCAGGAAAGAACACAACAACAATAAAAATCAAAAACAAAAACAAAAAACTACAGAGCAATATCCCTTATGAAGATAGACACAAAAATTCTCATTAAAATTCTGGCAAACTGAATTCAGCTGCACATCAAAAAAATAATCCACCATGACCAAGTGGATTTCATCCCAGGGAGGCACGATGGCTCAACATATGTAAATCTATAAATGTGATTCATCGCATAAACAGAAGCCAAAACAAAGACCACATGATCATCTCAATAAATGCAGAAAAAGCAATTGACAAAACCCAGCACTCTTTTATGATAAGAACTATCAAGAAAATAGGCATAGATGGAACATACCTCAATATTTTAAAAGTCATATATGATAAACCCACAGCCAACATCATACTGAATGGGGAAAAATTTAAAGCATTCCCATTTAGTACTGGAACTAGGCAAGGTTGCCCACTATCTCTACTTCTATTCAACATAGTGCTGGAAGTCCTAACCAGAGCAATTAGGCAAGAGAAGGAAGTCAAGTGTATACGAATGGGGAAGGATGGGGTCAAACTATCTCTACTTGCTGACAATATGATCTTATATCTATAAAATCCCAAAGACTCTGCTAAGAGATTCCTGGAAGTGATAAATAAATTCAGCAGGGTCTCAGGTTATAAAATCGATGTACATAAATTAGAAAAATTTTCAATAACAATTATACATTGTAAATATAACATAAAAACTTATTAAGACTGAAGTGGTAATATTTGCACTGTTGAAATATGTGTCTTGTCCTTTAGTTTTAGTAGGAATCTGTGGAAACATTAACTAGTACAACATTAAAAATTACAGAAATTAGACCAAATATCTTGGTTACAACAATAATTGTATGTGGGCCTATGCCACATATTTAATTTAAAACAAATAATTTGCTTTAGGAAGAATAAATAAAACTCCATATCCGCCAAAAGAAGCAGGGAGCATCAGTATTAAATCGATTCAGAAAGGAAAAAGAAGAAGGCTGGATAAACTTAAATCAGTAAGATACACATAGGAAAAAAATCAGAATATATATAATTGATTTAAAAGAAGATCAAATTACCACTAAAGAACATTAAACATGATAAAGAACAACTTCATAATGCTAAATTTTACTCACAACAATGATGTAAAACTATGGATATAATATACAAGCTGAGTATCAAGAATGCAAAAAGAGACAGAGACAGTTACAGATTCTGGATAATAGAGGACTTTAGAAAACCTCTCTCATATTTAGATAATTTGGACCAAAATAAAACAAACAAACAAACAAACAGAAACCATAACAAGGATGATTACTAAACAAATAGAAGAAATAAGACGGGTCTTACAGAGATGTATGTCAAATTTTGTATTTCCAAAATAAAGAATGCACATTATTTTTAGAAGAATATGTTACAAGTATGAAAAGTGACAATAGGCCACAAAGAAAGCATTAAAAAACTCAAAACATAAAGAATAACATCTATGTTTTCTAATCTTAAAAAGGAAGGAAAGAAAGTATCAACTTACAAGAGCAAAAATGCAAGAGAATAATCAGATCTGTCCTCTAGGAAATAAAACATAATTCAATTATTAATAAATGTAAAACCCTTGGGTAAATGGAATAATGCAAAACAAATTTACAGAACTCCTAGAAAAAATTTTAATGCAGCCTGACCAATTAGAATCTGTTGGATATAACTGAAGAGATATTTTGAGAAAATTTATTGCTTTGAATACTTCTATCAAAACAATGAAGGAATTGAACATTCAATTTAAAAAGGGAGGCGAAACAGCAAAGCAACAATCACCATCATCATCATATTTATCATCATCATCATCATTATAGCTACCTTTCCATCTGTAATTGTTAGGGTTTTGACAAGATCTGATTAGATAATTCCTGAGATATAAATTTTTTAAAATTAGAAAGTGCTTTAAATGCATAAAATGATGTGTTGTTATATCTCAAATTTTCCTTTTTCTCAGATATCCTTCGCTTATCCTACTCGCTGTTTTGTCTTGCTCACTCAGTGCAGAGCAGCTGCCAGGGTACATGAACATAAGCCAACTAGTGTCCTGTCCGACAGGTCTGTCCAGCATCACTTTGATGCTTGTTGAGCAAGTGTTAATATTTGCATTGTTGAAACCTTTGTATTGTCATCTAGCCTTGAATAAGAAATCAGTAAAGACGATAGAATTGCAAGGTAAGCCAATCTGCACGATCGTATATACATTTGTATATATCATCATAAATGTAATTATAATTTAGTAGTCTTGGAATGAAATACATTTCAGTCTTTGTCTCTTACTGCCCAATTCTCAGCTTGTCTATGAAAAGTTCTGTATCATTACTATAACAATTCAATTTGACTTATTCCTTGTTGTTCTCTCTTTCTTATAGCACTACAGAGGATAAGTAAATGAGGGTGCTTACTAGAGAGCTGAAACAAATAACAAATTTAGAATTTGTATTTCCTTTTGCCTCATCCAACTGCCATTGCTTACCCTTAGACCTTATCTATTACTAAAGACATTTCCCCCTGCTTCCCCATTAGTACACTCATTAATGCTGTTCTCCGGTCATGTTCCATGGAGATGTCTGCAATCATCACATTCCTCGTGGGTGTGCCCTAGAGGCACTTGCCATCTAAACAAATTACTCATAGAATGAATGAGTAAACAGCATATCTTAAATGTGTTTTGAGAATACAGACCTGAATTGTCCAATAAAATAGCCACTAGTTATCAGTAGCTATTAAAAATTTGATTAAAATTGAATAACATTAAAGTACTAGTCATGTTTCAAGGGCTCAATAGCCACTTGTGACTAGGAGCTATCCTTTTGGGTTTTGAACAGAACAGATGTGAAACATTTTAATCACTACAAAAATGTCCAGTGGATAGTACTACTCTAGATTCTTAATAGTCTTTTTAGAAATAAGGTCAAATAATCAAATATATTTGGAAAATGCTGTGCATTTTACCATCTTATTGGAGACTTGTTAGATACATTTTTTAATGTAATTAATTTTTAACTGTTTCCTACATTGATTGTATTAGGTATTTATTTTCAATTCCTACATGAATTCAGGCATAAACCAGTGTTCCATGAAACTCTGTGGAAGTTTTTATGGAGGATTTAAAATATGATTTATTTAACTAAGCACTAATAAAAGAAACTGACTTGAATCTCACATATGATAAGCTCACTGCAGTAGAGATTTAGCTTGTAAACATAAATTTTACAACTTATTTTTTTAAAAAATCCCAACATATGTTCTATAGCACATAAGCAAACTAAAGGAAAGTGTGCTTAGTTAAAAGCTACTTTAAAAATACAAAGCAGTTTTGTTTGTTTGTTTTCCATGGGGGAATTATTTCATGATTTAATGTGCATATATAAGTGAAGGCTTATTGATTATTAAAGTTACAAAATTTAGTTAGCATGCAATAATATTAACTCATGGCTAAAAGTTCTGATTCAGTATTCAAAAATGTTTCATAAGCAAAGGAGTTGTTTGAAAATGCACATAACTTCTAAGGTGAGTGTGCATAAACAAATACTTTGAATACCCATCATTTGGGTGAATAGCAATTTTTGTTGTCATGCATTATCATTATTGCCTGGAACTGGTTGGGGTTTGCTTTCTTTCCCCCTAAATATTTATACTTAATTAACGCATTTGCAGGATTGCTTTAAACTCTTGCATGGGTTAATTATTTGGTTATATAAAGTTGCTGATTATGTTGCAGTTTTGATCATTAATTTGTTCTGCCTCTATTCTTCAATAAAATCAAATTCTTGGGCTGTCTTAATTTGGCTACCATTAAAAAAATAAGAGTTTTCAAATACTTACATAAGGTTATGTCACTAGCAAATGATGAAATCAGGACTCAGGCACAGGTATTCCAAAATATAGTCTATTCTTAGCTTAATATTTAATAATATATCTGTCTCAATATTGGACTTCAAACATTAAAATTGAATCATTGTAAATGAATTTTTTGTAGTAGAAAGAAAGGACATGTGACATTTGCAAAAACAAGGGCAAGTGCAAGACCAAAGGGAGCAATGAGAAGTCTCTACACTGACGGAGAGATGGAAGAGTCAACCCCTTCTTGACGAGGTTAACATTTCGGGAGACGGACTAAGACAGTCTGTGTGTGCATACTGAATATGTAAAAACTAGTCCTTTTGTAGATAAGCAAAGCCTGTCAGAAATCAGAAGACAGTAAATTACAACTGAAGTTTGCCCTTTCTGCCTGATGTAGGAACACTTGAAAGATAACAGCTTGAAAATATAAGAACAAATAACAAATACATAGGATAAAAAGAAATCTGTGATAAGAACCTTACTTCAATATCCATGGCATAAAATTAAGCTAAATTGAATGTATGAAGTAGAATGCGAGCAGGTATGACTGTATGTGAAAGGTACATGCATCTGAAAGAAAAATCCTCACTGACGAAATACCTTAGAAAGGCATTTCTCAATTTGTATCATGAGAGGCTATTGCTTGTAAAACTCTCTCAAGCAGCTCACAAAAAAGGTATTGCCATCTCCTTTTATTTATGTTATTTATTATTTATTTTTGTTACATTTAAAAGTAGTATTACTTTTGTCATATAAAAGTGAGGCATATGAATTGCTAAAATTAGGACCAATGGAAATGAATAAAGAAAAAAAGGCCATATAAAAACCAGATATCCTCTGGATATTTTTCTGAATTTTTTTTTCTTTCGTTTTTAAGAATGGGGTTGGAGAAAATATTTTGATCTTTACAAATTTGTTAATTTTATCAATCGCATATTCATTCATGCATTTATTATGTTTGTGTATGTATGTATGCATGCAATTGTATATTTATTGTACTGTCATTTCTTACTGAACATTTTTGTCTTTGTCTAGCTACTGAAAACAATAAGTTGCATTATTTTAGCTGAATATCGAAGTAATCCTGTAAAAAAAATCTTTATTTATTTTAGAATTTTAATCAAATAAATAATATTAACCAACTACCTTACAGTATTATTTACCTTTAGTCCTCTAGATGAGGACTGAGTCCTACCTCACATTATTAAAGATGTTTATCTATTATATATTTACAAGTACTTCTAAATTAAAGAGAATCTATTGATGGTTTTTGAAAATAGACTCATATTTCTGGGACACAATGCAGCTATAGTTATCAGTATTTAAAACTCTCACCTCAATAATTCAGACAGTAGAGACACAGGCTGCATTTATAGTGAGCGTTTTAATGGGAGTACTCAGAACATCATTTTGGAGATATACTCCCTATGAAGCTTAAATTATAATTTTTTATTGTTATACATGTTGGTTATTTACTGATTTATTTTGGCTTGGATAACTTTTGGTATTTTATTCTGTGCAGAGGCAATGTTCTGGGCAATATAACAAAGCTAATGTTTTTATTTTACTCTCTCAATTATGGACTTGAGCAAGGTGTTGGCAGCATTCAACTCCAGAAATGGCTCCCCATGATCCTGATATTTATGCCTTGTGCTCCCTTTCATGAGGTCCATGTGGCAAAGACTAGGGTCCAGCCTCTGTCCAAGAGAGAGCAAGGAACAGAGGCCCTTAGTCCAATAATCTGGAGAAACCAAGTGCTGCCAACAAGCACATGAGTACATTTGGAGGTAAATCCACCCTGAGTCCTAAAATGACTGCAGTCCCAGCCGATTCCTTAATTGCGGCCTGTGAGATACGATGAGCCAGAGGTTCCAACTAAGCTGCCCCTGGATTCTGACCCACAGAATTTGTGAGGCAATAAATGTTTGTTGCTTTAAGTGACTGCATTTTAGGATAATTTGTTACATTGCAATAAATAACTAATGCAATTTTAGTCATGAAGAATGCAAAGGAATAGCCACATATACAATTTTATGATGATGATAATATACCTACAACTAACCAGTAATGAATTTACTTGCCTCTTCCAGCAGACACAAAAGAAAACATATGTTTAAATCTCTACTGCAATGCCATTATTATGAATTTTAGATAATATGTTAAAATTATGTTGAAGACTAAAAGAAATCCTATAGACTACCTACCTCAGTGTTGAAAATGAGAGAATACTTTAGTGAAGTCACAGGTCACAGATTTTTCCTATTCATCTTTAAACCTCAGTTCCTCTGGCTTCTAAACAAGTTTACCGTATTTTTTTAAAGAAAATGTGTAATCTCTTTTGTGGAGATTCATTTGCTTTTAGCACCACTGGTTGGAAAATATGGAGGTGTGTAAAGGCTTGATGGGGAATACCAAAGATCGAATTCAGATTCCCAAATGCAGCCTTTTCCCTCAGTGTTTCTGTGCGTGGCCCACATGCATCTTTACTGACTATTAAGGGCTCTAAAATCAAGGACTCCACCAGATGTATAAAGCACTTGTTGGACTGCGACCCTAGGTCATTAAAGACTGAAATCATTGACGTTGCAAAGAATAATGCCCTAAAAGCCAATTGTCTGTCTCATTTGTTACCACATTTAACTGCCTTGAGTTTCTGAAAGATTTTGCTTGTAAAAATTTAACCTTCTTTTCAATGATGAATTGAAGGACACGTTTACTGTGGACTAGCATTTAATTTCCAGCAGCAAGTTCTGACACAACGGCTCTTTATCAGTCCTATAATACTGGTTATGGTTATGGTTGGTCATTTTGAATTTCATGAACCTTTCTTCAATCTCATACATTGAATGTTTTTAAATTGTAAAATTTGGCTCAAATATTAAAATATAAGCACTTCAAGTATGCAGATGAAGAATCATTTGCCATTTATTTCAGAATGGTGACAAATTTAGTCCACTGAAAACGTTTGACTTTCAATACACTGTAGGTGTTTATTTGTGCTGCCATTTCCAAATTAGCCTTTTAAAGTAAGTTCTAAAAGTTAAAATTCACTTATTTTTATTTTTTAAAATCCCTGTTCTCAATACATATAGCAAATTCAAGGGTGTTTTGCTCTTTGTCATTTCAAGAATAAGCCTATAAGTCTTTATAAATACTTTCTCCTGAAAGTGAAAAGCATAAGATCAAGAAAAAAGTAATGATGGAGCCAGGTGCGGTGGCTCATGCCTGTAATCCTAGAAGTTTGGGAGGCTGAGGGGGGAGGATCGCTTGAGGCCAAGACTTTGAGACCAACCTAAGCAAAATAGTGAAACCTCGTCTCTACAGAAATTGAAAAATTAGGTGTGTGTTGTGGCACATGCCTATAGTCCCATGTACTTGAGAGGCTGAGGCAGGAGGATCGCTTGAGCCCAGGAGTCTGAGGTTGCTGTGAGCTATGATGATGCCACTGCACTCTAGCCCAGACAACAGAGTGAGACCCTGTCCCAAAAAATAATATTAATAACAGAGGAGAAAAATGTCATTTAATTTATATAACACCTGATGGCAAAGCAAAAAATAGTTTAGTATTTCTTGATATATTGGAGGCACAAATAAATAAATAAATAAATAATGCAGTTATGGTAAATAGTATGTTACATAATAAGGGAAGAGGAGAAAACTGAGAAAGATCGGAAAACTGAAAACCATAGAAATTTCAGCAAAGCATTTTAATATTCTTTGAAATATTATATGGTCACCATGAAGTGGAAACACAAAGCCAAAAGCATAGGCATATCATTCCCATCAGATGGGGTAAAAAGTGACGTGCATAACATCAGAAAAGATATTGCCAAGAACTGAAAACCTCAGAAATATTAAAATTCATGTTATCGGCAGTAACGACTGCAGCACACCCCATTGTTTCCTCCCAGCGCACGAACTCCTAGCTGCTCCAGACATTGCTCCGAGAAAAGTTCTCTTTTCTCAGTAGGCTTCACCATACATTTCAGGCCACTCTATGGGTTCAACGTCCTTCTCTAAACCAGTCGCCCGGATTTTCTTCATTCTGGCCAAATAAAGGGGGCTAGTAATTTAAAAATCACACCATTTCTCTTGCTTCAGCAGTTCATGTGGATTTATACCCCTAAAATTGACAGAGGGAAAACTTTATATTAGCATTTGTAATAGCACTGCAAAGCATTATTAATTTAGTAGTTTGTTTATCTTGGAAATGTCTATGAGTATGAAACTCTTCTCAGATTTGAAAGAAAAAATAATACGAGAATAAAAAGGTAAACACATTTGCTTTTGATCATACCCTCTTTAGCCTAAATATTAAAAGTAAGCATCCTCTCACCGTGACAATATAGTCTAGCCTCATTTTCTCCTACTTTTTGCTGTAAGCTTAATAGAAATTTATTATACATTTGGTTTGACAGAATATTTTGTACCTTCATTGATGCTAAAATTAAATATAGCAGAAATAAACCTGCTGGTTAGACATGAGAATATGTAACAGTCTCTTTAAGATCTATCATCCTCAGATTATAAAGATATAGTCCTTATGACTTCCTGTTTTCAATACCCACACAGATAAGAAGTGACAAAGGACAAACTTCCTTAGGTGTTCACAGGAAGTCTTATGTTTATCTGTCAGCATATCTTAGCCTTATTTTCTGCCTTGTATATGTTTATTGTTGTGCTTGTTTTGTTATTCCACTTTATGATTTTTTATTTTTTCTTTATTTATCTGTGCATGAATCTTCATAGTGGCCCATGGCTATGGTTTATAGATTTTTATTGCTCTATATGTTACCTTGTGATTATACCACAATTTTTTCACTTATTTGAGTATTAATGAACAGTTGGGTTGTGTCCAATTCCTGGCAATTTTAAATGATGGTGCTACGAATATTCCCTGGATTACATATGCACTCCTTTTTCCAGGGTCTATACCTGGGAGTAGAATTACTAGGTTATAATATATGCATATATTTAACCTCAGTAGAAAGTGTCAGCCTGTTCTCCAAAATTTTTGTTCAATTTATGACTTCCAGCAGTGTATAAGAGTTCTCGTAGATCCACATCCTAGCCAGCACTGGTATTGGCAAACTTTAGTGTCGGCCGACCAGTCTGTACGTAACAAGCTTCTATACGTGCATGGGTCTATTCCCAGGCTTACTGTTCTGTCCTATTTGTCATGTTTTCAATGCCTGAAATGATATCACGCTTCTTTTTTGTAAGTCTTGATTTATGACAATAAAATGTTCTCTCCCATATTCTTCCTCTTCAGTAGCATTTTGACTATGGTAAGGCCATTGTATTTCCATATAAATTTTAGAATCGATAAAGAAAAACTACTTGTTTTTATTTTGAAATAAAATCCATATATGCGTGGAATGCATATCCAATAGCCCAATGCATATCTAACACTTGCTAATTCTGAAAATTTATATTTAGCTGTTTTGGTTGTTTTTATGTATGCAATCCTGTAACCTGTTATTATTAACAGTTTTTGTTTCTTCTTTTATAAATCCGAATTATATTTTTTCTCAGTGAGACTTTGCATTAATCTATTATAACATCTCTTTTTCTTAGCTAAGAGAAGACATCATGCTTACTGGATCTATTTAGATTTGGGAGGTAAGAGACTATTTAGCTGAATAGTTGGCTCCAACCCATGAACTATGTAACATGGAATAAGGAAAGTTTAGTTGCTATCCTGCCCATTGTTGACACTGTTGCTCCGGTATATTCAAAGGAAAGTCGATAGTTTTATGTCGGATCAGGATCCTGGTTGGAGCCTGTGGAAATCTTCAGTCAGAGAAGCATATCAGAGACCTTTAGTTCATAGAACAGGCTGTGCTAAGAACTATTCTTCTTGTGCAAAATGGTCTTAGCTTCCTCAGCTTGTGCGGCAGGACACATTCAACAAATGGAAGTGTATAAATAAGGAAGGGCTCACTGTGTCCTAAAGCCACTAACAGTTTGTACATATGTGGACTCATACATCATATTAAGCCGTCAACTCAGGAAATCAACTCAAGCCTAATCTGTGGTTTGTTTTGCTCATTGATTGCTCCAGCTAGAACTGGAAGGATACTTCATTTTAGCTACACATTCAAGGATGGAACTACAAACCAGTGAAGAAAATGACTTCCTAAAGTGAACAGGAGTCTGTACAGTGCTGAATGTCTGGAGGTACATTTTTCTTAAGGAAAGGAGTACCAAGGATACAAATCTATAATGATTTATGGGCAATGGATAACCACATAGCAAGAAGGTAGGACAAATTAAAGAAAATGATTAATGGTTTCCTCATAAAGAGGTCCGGAGAAGTATTTTATGCATATAAATTTTAGAATAAACATGGAGTGAAAGCTTGTTTGTTTGCTATGTGAATGCTCATCAGAAGTGTTTACTGCAGAGGAAACTTTCAATAATCCAAGGGACAGTTCAGCTTCTTTCACTAATTACCATGAATCCTGATCAGTAGGCTCACGAGGTAGCTGGGATGAAGATAGTATCTGTATTAAATAGCATGGACTTCGCTTCACTGAAGCTGATGTGATCTTTGCCATTGCTGGGACACAGACTCACAGTTACAGAGATCACTGTCATTACCTGGGGGAGTAACACTTCCCTTGGGATTATGTGTGATCCTTTTCTTTTCTAAGCAGGCGACTCTTTTCATGTGAAGAGAAATTATGCTGCAGAAGGATGTGTCCCCCTTGGCCACAACACTTCTAGCAGCAATATCGATTGTGAATTTGCTGAACGTCTCATTCACTTTTATGATACTGCACACATTATTTTGGAGCAAGCAATTCATTTTAAAATAAAAACAACATCGAGATTAATCATGGAGTGGCTTGTGTCCAGGGAGTGTGTTTTACCCTCGTTTTCTCAGCCAGAGTAAACAGTTTCATGTAAAGTTGAAGTGACCTTGTGAAGATTTAGTAATGCCATCACCACCAGCTATCTTGTCCTGCAGTGTGTGGCCCATGCCAGCATCTATTTGTGTGTAGTGGAATAAGCAATTATGCTGGACTATAGCATGCGTTCCCTAGGCAACATGTGGTGCAGCGTTTCCCGTGGCCACACGTACTATTCTTCTGTTCAAGATTTATAAGTGGAATTTTCTAATGACCCTCTAGTAAATGTTTATTCTCCGTCACTAGAAGTTTGTGCTCTTCTGCTGTAGAAGTATAACTCATCCAGAGAATCTAACACTGGTTCCATGCAGTCACTCTGCTGGTCGGAATCCCTGTGTAATTGAACAAAAAAGGAAAGAAAATGTTTACTGTACTTGCGAGATGCTAAATTCTGATTATCAAAACATCATGTATTAGACAGGGTTCTCCACAGAAACAGAATTAATTATGTATGTGTGCATGTGTGTATGTGTGTGTGTGTGTGTGTGTGTGTGTGTGTAGTCAGCCCTCCATTCACTAGTATTAGAAGTAATCTAGAGATATCGAAAGTATAGGAGAGTATGTGCACAGCTTATATGTAAATATTATGCCATTTTATCTCAGAGAATTGAGCATTCATGGATTTTGGTATTTATCCTCAGGAGGTCCTGGAACCAATCCCCCATAGATACCAATGGATAACTGTATATACGTGTGGTTGGCTTGTTATAAGTTATGGAAGCCAAAAATCCCACAAACTTCCATCTGCAAGCTGGGAAGCTAGAGAAGCTGGAGGTGTAATTTAGCATGAGTCCAGAGGCCTGAGAATCAGCGGATAAATGGTGTAAGTCCAGTTTGAATCCAAAAGCCTGACAACCTGTAATGTTGATGTCCCAGGGCAGAAGACAGTGGTTTCCCAGCTCAAGCAGAGAGAGAAAATTCACCATTTCTCTACCTTTTTGTTCTATTCAGACCCTCAATGAATGAAATGCCACCTGCCCACACTGGTAAGATCATATCTTCTTTATTCAGTCATTCAATTTAAATGTAAATCTCTTCCAGAAACACTCTCACAAACATTCAGAAATAATGTTTCAGCAGTTAGCTGGAGATCCCTCAGCCCAGTTAAGGTGACACAAAAATTAACCATCATAAGTAAGTAGAGGGGAGGTTTTTTTTTTTTTTTCTTTTTTCTTTTTGGAATGCACGGGATCCTCAGGTGAATTGTTCCATTCCTACATAACCTTTAATAATAGAAAAATCGAAAACACTACTGGCTCAGAGTAGTAGATAATGAAATGTCAGGTGCCGAAATGCTTTTCTGAGGGAAAAGGCAACAGAGGATATGTAGAATAGGAATATTATGAATATCAACTATAGCATCATGCACTAAAATGACTGTTGTAACTGAATACATTCTCCCTTTCTTCCAAATGCATCTGTATTTATAGCTATATTTCCCTGTGACTTTCCCCTAATGTAGTGGCTACGAATATTTTTTCTTTGCCATATTGTAGATACAGACTTTACTCTCTCTTTTCCCTAATACTTTATATATGGTGCATTTCTGATAGTTGGCTGTTAATAGTTGTCATTCTATAAAATCAAGGTAGAGTTTTAACCAAACAGAATGGATGTAACTTTGGGACGGATACTGTGATTGACAGTGCACTGGGCATTCCTTCTGGCATCATCTTGCAGAAGAGGTGGACATTTTTTATGTATAGAAAGCTATGAATAGAATTTGAGCAGCCAACTTATGTAGTGTGACAGATATATGGATTGACACTAACAACCGTTTTTTCCCTTATATTTCTAAGTTTGGAAAGCTAAATGTTGCATTTCTTAAGCACCCTTAGAATTATGAATGCAGATCAGGCATTCCATTTATAAATGAAGCAGACCCATATTTCTGGAGTAATCTGGGAACATGAAGTGGCTCTGACAGAAATGAGTGTTGGAGGAAACTGGACTCCATGGCTTAATGGCTGATTCCCAGCCTCACGCTCCAAGAAAACAGTGGCTGTGGAAGCACTGTTGTAAGAGGCAGGAACTGTGCCCGACACTCTAGGCGACAGAGCAGCATCCTGGTTCTTTGACTCTAGCTGTAGTGGTGTGTAATTAAAGCCAAAACTTAGTGGTGGCTGCATGAAATCAACTTCACTAGTCCATCCAAGAACTGTGGATTCGCCTACTTGGTCTTTCTGTCCTGCACGGGATCCCAGTTGACTTTTTTTATTATTGTGGTTCTCTTGTCATATAAAACACACACATATGTTCAAAGCTTCTTTAGAAACTATATGTGACATTTTAAAATTTGTCCTGCATATACTTTTTGAGCATATTGATACTAATATAACATTTTCTGTAGACATCAAGAAAGGCTAGTTTAAACCATAATTAGAAACAACAATGGCATCCACCTATAGCCAAGATGTTGTAATGGGACAAGATTTATTCTCCTGTCTAAAACAATTAAAATTCTCCTCAAAATTTGTGAACGATAGGTCTTGAGACATTGGACATCAAGCAATGAAGGACAATTATTGCTGAAAAATGAGAGACAACACAATCCTATTGTTTCCCCAATTTACTGTCAGAAGATGTTTCTAGGCTGTGGCTCAGGGCTCCCGTAGAAGAAACCCAAGTGGATTTAAAAGTCTTCCTTATTTGGAGAAACAGAGACAGAACTCTAAGCAGGCTAAGGTGGCCAGAATTTGCAAAATGGATTTCAAATAGAAGACTGCTTCACAGGGGAACCTCAGGCATCTTCAGAGAGTCCTGCCAGTGTTCAGTCGAGTATTGACTAGCACATGCATGGATGGAAGCAACCCAAGGACATGCAATAACTACTGAGATGAATAGGGGAAATAGTATATGGAGCTCACAAAGTGCCAGAGATACTACCTGCTATTACCAACCAAGGTGGGAAACCTAATAATTTATGAAGCAGCAGGTATAATACTTGGAAAGTCTTGCCTCAGTCATAGGGAAAAATTGACACAGGACGAAATGTTCTTCTGCTTCTGCCTAGCACAGTATTAAAACCAGGTAGGAAAGGAGCAAACCATTTTCAAGATTAAACAACATCCCAGAACAAAGCTCAAGAATATCCATAGGAATAAAAACTTATCCACTACCCAATAAGATAAAACGCACAGTGTCTGGTATCTAATCATCATGTACGATTAGATACAAGAAAGCGAAATTTATAGTGCCTGGCATCTAATCAGACACAATGAATGGGTGATGTATTTTTTCTTAATTGTGGTGATTATTTAATGAATATACACATATATCAAAATGTATCAAATTGTACATTTTTAGCACATATTTTAGTACATATTTTTATAAAAAATTTTGAAACCTCACTTCCTTAAGACAAAAATCTGTCTCTTGAAAAATTGTATATCTACTACTGGCCCACAAGAAGAAAAGAGAAAGGGATGCAGCTGTACATGCAAGCTTGCCTGAACATGTCACAACGGCTGTGCTAACAGCAGCGGTGGCTGGCAGCGTGGGTGGTGGAGCACTCGAGAATTCCAGCCAACGGACCTGCTGCCACATGCAAGGCTTCTGATTACTGTCATAGAAAGAAAACAATGTGCCACATAAGATATTTTTGTTGTATATCATTGGCTGAAACAAGTCATATGCCAGAGCTAGCTTCAATAGGAAAAGAAAATAAGTGATGTGAAGATCACTAGTAAATACTAGAATCTATTAGACTAATTAACTCTCCAGCTGTTTGTAAAATGAACTCAAGCCCTTTGCAGGGGAAATAACAACAATTCACACAGTTATACCATCAAGATCAAAGTCCAGTATTTTTTGATGATTCATTGCAATCCCCTTATCATATTGAAATGTAAACTATTTTTTGTGTAATATCTAGTTGTGGCTTCTATCTGGAAATTTCTGAACTAAAAATAAATGTTACCTACCTGCTGATACATCCCATATACTGGAATGACTGGAACAGCACAAAACTGGACATGTCAGCCTTTGGTCCATAGGAATATTGCAATCCTGTTCCTTTATTAGCGTGGTGCAACATCAAAAATTAAAATTCAATATCATGATCTGTCATGACAACAGAAGCAAAGAAGGTCTCAATATAGTTTCAATTCCCCTCTCCCCAACTCCTGTAAATAAAATCCCATGGCCAAATAACCTTGCAGCTATAGCCCCTGTTTCATTATAGTAAGCTTCAGTTCCCTGACAACCCACAAAATTACTCAAGCAAGCCAATCACATCCTCCTGTGAAAATCAGGGATAACTTCATCCTTTTGTTACTACAAAGCCTCTTCCCACAGACCTTGCTAGTTCACTCTGTCCCTGAGTGCAGACCTCAATGTGTCCTGCATGGCATGCTGTTCTCCTCCTCTGCGCAGTAAGTGTACATGGCTAATAAACCGCTGCTGATCCTCTCTGTCCAGTGTCAGGTCACATGCATTTGGACATTCCCAGAACCCTAAAGGTGAACCAGCAGTGTGAAGAGGAGACAATCTAACCAATCAGTCCCTGATGATGCTACTTTGGAAGAACTTTTTCTCAGTTTTTCTCTATGACCTCCACATGCCTGTGGGGACCCATGATATCTTTCCATGATATTTTGGCCACTCCTGAGGTAGGGATCACTAGGTTTCACTAAGTTTGTGAACTCATTCATTCCAACTCATCAATGATTTCAAACTAGCTGTTATTTCTGAACTCACTCTTTTTTTTTTGTTTCAGCATATTATGGGGGTACAGATGTTTAGATTACATATGTTGCCTTTCCCCGCCCTCCCCTCCCAAGTCCGAGTTTCAAGCATGTCCATTTCTCAGATGGTGCGCATTGCACTTTTTGTGTATGCATACACCCATCCATTTTTTTTTTGAAAAACTCATTAAAGCTAACCAATGCACATACTATCAAAATTTTCTTTTCTGACCTCTTTCCCCAAACTTACAAGTTAGTTAGTTACCTAACATTTCTTCCAAGTGACTGTAAGCAGCTCTTTTATCAATTGTTTAACATTGGTTTCTGAGTTGTTTCATTGTATACTGAATCAATATGTTACATAAATTAATACCTTTCTATTGATTTATTCCTCTATCTGTTCCTACCTATATCATTTCTCTGTGACTACTACATCCAGTAGAATATAACTTGTATCATAAGTTTTCCCTTATGGTACAAAGGGAAAGTATTACAAAGTCAAAGTGCTATTTACACATTGTTTTCTTAGAAGAAGTAGCTGTATAAATGAATATTGAATTATAGAGTCAGCAAGTAGATGTTCTCAGTCAGTGTGGAATGCTATAACAAAGTACAATAGACTGGGTGGCTTATAAACAAGAGAAATTTATCTCTCACAGCTCTGGAGGCTGGAAGTCCAAGATCAGGGCGCCAGCATGGTTAGGTTCTGGTAACAGTCCCCTTCCAGGTTGCAGACCATTGACTTCACATTGAGCTCTCTGGGGTCCCTGTTTAAAGGGCTCTAATGTCAGCCATAGGGCTCCACTTTCATGATCTAATTACTTCCCAAATGCCCCACCTACTAATACTGTCCGATGGGGAGTTAGGAATTCAGTATACGGATTTAGGGGAGTGGTGAAAGACATAAACATTCGGTCCCTAACAGTGGATGAACATCATACGGATGGAATCTGCTCAGCATTGGAGTGAGGACTTTGTTTTCTGGTTAAATACACTCTGACCCAAAGATTACAGATATTATCTTATTTCAATTATTTATTTTTTAAATTAAATATGAGTGGGTCCCTGGTAATTTCTCTACTCCCACCCCTCTTATTCCTGCAATTTTTTTTTTCACTGATTCTGACAACAATGTTCCTGTCAGACCTAAATTTAATTCTTATATTTTCTCTACTTTGGGACCTTATATGTTATTTGGTAGAACTCTAGGAAATACAGCTACAAGGATTATAAGACAGAAATCATTTCAAATAAGTCTTCACATAGAACAAGAATAATGGTTAAAGTCATAAAGTTTAAATAGTCTGACGTACTTCACTACTTTGTACTTTAAAATGTACTTTGACATTTTTTTTAGACAGAGCTAATGATGGATTCACTGCCTAACATTTTGAGTGTAATTTTATAAAAGGACTAAAAAAAAAAGAGAGAGATAACCATGGACTTAAATAACGGAAAGTTCTGTTTACACAGATCTTTCTTAATGTTATCAAATATTCATTAGATTGCAAGGAAACAAACTTTTTTCCCAGGATTGTATAGGTTGTTTACACTACTGCTTAAATGAAGTTTGTTATAAATTATAAATTAGAATCTCCAAATCAAACTTATGTTTCATTGAAGCAGAGTTCCACATGCATTGTTACCAGATCAAAGTGATATAACATTAAAGTCTATTTTTAATCTTTCTTCATAAGATCAAAGAAGGTATGATTTCAAATTCTGATAAAGAAACTTTTCTTATCCCCTTAGGAGATCATATGTCAGGTTTCAGGTTAGAAGAAGAAGAAAATTAATACTGGTTAGTACCAGCCTAGAATTGGTAGGAGATTACCAAGTTACAAGGCACCATATTGAGCACTACAAAACAGATAAAATTTCAATTTGGTGTTACAAATTTGGAGATATTTTTTTAAAAATTCCATGTGATTTTATGCTGGTGGGTATCTATTGTGCCAATCCATGTATAACGCTGTTCTGAGTATTTCCTATAGGGGAGATCTAGTTATGACTAATTCCATAGTGTTTGCTTGTCCAGAAGGGTCTTTTTTTCTACATACTTTATGAAACTTAGTTTTACAGGATGCAAGATTCTTGACTGACAGTTGTAAATCTCACAGCTCATATCAAGCAATAGCACAAGAGGGAAAACAAAGCAATAAGGTACTACCCAACATGATAAACAGAACAGCATCCCACATATCAATACTATCACTCAACATAAACGGTCTGAAATCTCCACTCATAAGGCCTAGACTGGCTGAATGGATGAAAAAACACAACCAATGTATCTGCTGTCTCCAGGAAACACATCTAACCTACAAGGATTCAAGCTGAAGGGATTAAAAAATGTATTCCACATAAATGAAAAGCAAAAGAGAGCAGACGTAGCTATTCTCATATCAGATAAAATTGAATTTAAATCAGCAATGGTAAAGAAAGACAAAGGTGGTCATTATATAATGGTAAAGGGAGCAATTCAACAGGATGACATAACAACCCTAAATATATATGCACCTAACACAGGAGCTCCTAGGTGCATACAGCAAGTTCTACTAGATCTAAGCAAAGAGATACATAGTAGCATTGTAATTGCCAGGGACTTTGACACCCCACTGGCAGAGTTGGACAGATCATCAAAGCAGAAAATAAATAAGTAAACACTGGACTTCCATGGGACTCTAGAACAAATGGACCTAACAGACATTTACAGAACATTCTACCCCAAAACTACTGAATACACATTCTTCTCATCGTCACATGGGACATTCTCCAAGACTGATCATATCTTAGGCCACAAAACATGTCTCAAAAAATTTAAAAAAGATGAAAACCATACCATGTATCTTCTCGGACAACAGTGGAATAAAGCTAGAAGTCAATTCTAAGAGAAACACTCAAATCTACACAAAGTCATGGAAATTGAACAACTTGCTGCTGAATGATGATTGGATCAATAATGAAATTAAGATGAAAATCAGAAGATTCCTCAAATTGATCAACTCAGCCTTAAAAAGGAATGAATTAATGGCTTTCGCAGCAATTTTGGTGGGACCGGAGACCATTATCCTAACTGAAGTGTCTCAGGAATGGGAAAATGAACACCATTGTATTCTCTAATAACTTTGAGCTAATCGATGGGCACACGTGGGCACAGAGAGAAGTAAAAGTCATTGTAAATGATGAGGGGGGGACAGGAGAGGAAGGGAGGGGTAAAAACCTACCTAACAGGTACAGTGAACACTATTCAGGTGATGGGTACACTTAAAGCCCTGACTTAAGCATCATAAAAGCTATCTATGTAACAAAAACATTTGTATCCCCGTAATATCTCCAAATTAAATAAAAAAGTGTGATCCAACAAAGAAAGAAAAAAAAATTCTATGTGAATTGATATAACTTGTAATGATGAGAAAAATAGTATGATTAACTATCTTAAGGCCTGCATTTTTATGTTCAGTTTTCTCCTACTCTTCCTCATGCTGAATTTCTGTATAATTTTCAAACCTAACATTATTGTAGAATTTTAATTAAAATGAAATTTAAAATAATTTTATAAAGATAAAATGTATAAATTCCAAATGATTATGCAATAATTCTTAGGAAGTGGAAGTTAAAAAAATTATCCATATAAGTAAATTCTACATTGCATAGTCACATATTTTAAAACGATCATATATTATATGTTGATACATGCAGCTTATGTTCTGGAAGATGAGAATCATGGGAAAATTATTTTCAGCTTATTTTATCATTAAAAAATATAGTCATATTATTTCCCAGGTCACTTGCTCCAAGTTTTGTCCATTTAAGTAGTATATAATATGCAGTAGTGGATGTCCAGTTAAAATGTCACAGATTTTGACTGATAAATATAAAGTAGCAGAAATTTAAGGGGACATAAAGTTCAAACATTTAGGTAATTGTAACATTTTATAATTATTAAGCAAAAGAATGTTTATTTCATTTTATTTCTAAAATTATTGGCAAGGGCAGGAGTGATAATGGTATAATTATTAGCTGTGAAGATTCTACTCGTGTCGTTTGGGAGTTGTCTCTTCAAAATATAAGGCCATAAAACATCCCATTAGGCTCTTGGTACTTAAATTTCACTTTGTATTTTGTGTTTTTGTTTGTTCTTTTGTTTGTTTTAGTGTAGAAAAGAATTGCTTTATAGTTATTTATTTATTTATTTATTTATTTTATTCGGGATATTATGGGGTACAAACATTTTGGTTACATGGAATGCATTTGCCTCGCCCAACCCAGGGCTACAAGCATGCCCTTCCCCCATACAGTGCGCTCCGCTTCCATTAGTTGGCATATCCCCCCACCCTCCCACCTGACCGGCACCCAATGAGTATTACTTCCAGGTGAGCACTTTAGTGTTGATCAGTCAGTACCAATTTGATGGTGAGTACATGTGGTGCATGTTTTTCCATTCTTGTGATACCTGACTTCGAAGGATGGGCTCAAGCTCTAGCCAGGATAGTATAAGAGGTGCCACTTTGTATTTTGGTGTTGATTTCTTAGGCAATTTGTAATCACTGCAAAAATTTAAATTGTATATTTTAAAAAACCCAATATTATAAAAATATAACATGCATGCAGAAATATGAACATAGCATAAATATAAAGCTTGATGAAATTTCACAAAATCATGCAAATTTAATTAGCTCACAGATAAATAAACAGTACCCCACAAACATTTTAGAAGACTGCTCCCTCTCATTTATCATCACCACCTCCACAAAAGTAATGCACTACCTTAAATTCTACTGTAAAAGATTAGTTTATCTGCATTAAAAGTTTTTATGGAGTGATAATTTTGAATTATTATTTTTTTGAGTTATTTGGATCTATATTATTTGTTAAATTTAATACATTGCTATATGTAGTTATAGTTTTCATGTGTGTGTATATATATATACATATATACACACACATGTTTATCTATATATAGATAAACAATTTACTTATATCTTCTACTGTTGCTGACAATTTGTGATTTGTGTTTTAGTATTAGGCTATTATGAATAGTGCTGCTGTGAACATTCTTGAATGTGTCATTTGCTAAATATAAATGAACTTTTAAATTAGAAATATATCTGGCTTCAGTGAACATATATAATCATCTTAGTTATAAATGTATCTGCTAGAGTAATTGCTGAGTTTTAGAATGAGTATATGAACTTTAATTAATACCATTAAGAATTTTCAAAGTAGTTCATAAAGCAATTTGCATGCACTAAAGCAGTGACCAAAAGGCCTATTTGGTCAACATTCTCATCACTACTTGGTTGTTGTTAATTTTCACTTAGCTCTTCCATTGGATATAGTAACTTAATTTTCAATTTCCTGATAACTAATAAAATTGAAAATGTATACACACACAAACATACACACACAAAATCTTTTGTATATCCTCATTTTTAAGGCATTTTTCTATTGGGTCGTCTGCCTTATTGATTAAGGTTCTCTGTATACTCTGTATTGGAGTGCCCTGGGAGGTATATGGCACTGCAAATATCTGCTTCAACTTTGTGACTCACATTTTCACTATTTTAAGGGTATCTTTTAATAATGGAAGTTATTAATTTTTCTATAGTTCTTAAATTTAATGTGATCTAATTTATAAACATTATCCTTTACAGTAAATAATTTTTTGTATCCCAGTTTTTTTAATTACCTACCTAATTGTAAATATTGTTTTCTATGTTTTTTTTATTTCAAAATACTACAGGGGTACAAATGTTTTTGGATACACGTATCAATTTTGTTATGCTTGAGTCAGGGTTATAAGTGTGCCCATCACCCAGATAGTGCTCATTGTACCAATTACGTAGTTTTTCGCCCATCCCTTACTCCCCCCTCCTACCTGCTTGATTTCTGCTGAATGTTACTTTCCTCTGTGCACGTGTGTGCTCATCAGTTAGTTCCAGTTTAACAGTGAGTACATGTGCTGTCTGTTTTTAAATTCTTGATATACTTCACTTAGGATAATGGTCTCCAGTTCCATCCAAATTGTTGCAAAAGGCCTTAATTCATCCTTCCTCATGGCTGCTTAGTATACCATAGTATTACACATTTTGTTAATCCACTCACGAATTGATGGGCAATTCATTGGCAATTCATTGAATCAATTCAATTGATTGGGTTGATTCCACATCTTTGTAATTGTGAATTGTGCTGCAATAAACATTTGTGTGTAGGGGTTTTTTTGATAAAAGGACTTCTTTTACTTTGGGTAAATACCCAGCGGTAGGATTGCTGGATCAAATGGTAGGTCTACTTTTAGTTCTTTGAAGAATCTCCATACTGTTTATAATCTGTCTGGAGTTAATTTTGTACATGCTATGAGAGTTCAGGATTCATGTTTATATGTGCACATAAAATCAGGCTACTATAATTTGTTTAAAAAAACCTTGTTTTTCTAATGGGCTGTCCATTTTTATAAATCAAATCATCTAATATAGGTGAGTTTCTTCTGGACCCTGCATTTGGTTCCATTGGTCTACATGTGCCAATTAAAAATTACTGTATTTTTATCATGGTCTTGGTACTGCACATTTTCTATCTTTATTTATCTTTCTTAAGATCTCTTTCAAATTCTTCACTCTTTTCATTTTCATAAAAATTAAAGTATAATAATCCTATTGGGTGACACACACATCCCAAACAACCTCTCAAAACCCTGGTGGAAATTTGTTTGGGATTCTGTTGATGAATATGAAAAAAATTGTCACTTCATGATATTAAACATTTAAGTTGAGCACCCATTTATTTAGATCTTCTTTAATAAATCCAAATAATGTTTTGTAGTTTTTATAATAAAGTATCTGCACATCTTTTGTTGTATTTATGCTGGATTATTTACTCAATATTGATGCTGTCATAATCAGAATAAATTTAAAAATTATTTGATAATTTTTTTTTGGTTTTGTACAGATACGGTTAATTTTGATTATTAGCATTGTATCCAGTAACCTTGCTAAATTCATTTATTCATACTAAGGGAGCGTTGCCTATTATTTTTTCATTTTTTATATACCCCATTCATGTTGTCTGTATCCAAGAATCCTATATGAAGCGAAACTGTCCTTCAAAACTGAGGGAGAGGGGCCAGGCCCGCTGGCTCACACCTGTAATCCTTGATGCTCTCGGGGGCTGAGGCAGGAGGATCACTTGAGCCCAGGAGTTGGATGTTGCAGTGAGCTATGATGACAGTACTGTACTCTAGCTGGGGTGACAGAGTGAGGCTCTGTCTCAAAAAAAAAAAAAAAAAAAGGTGACAGAGAAATTAAGACATTTCCAGATAAACAAAGCTGAGGGAGTTTATTACCACCTATACCTGCCCTGCAAGAAATGCTAAAGGAGTATTGCAGCAACGGGGGTAAGTGAAACAACAACGGCCAACGCGCTCTGTGTACCTTATTAGTCAGAGCAGCTGTCAGTGATTAAAGCACAGATCCCTGATATTTGGAGGAAAAGGCCCTTTTTGCTCACCCTGTATCCTGCAAGCTTTGTTCAAGCTGCTCCTGGAACACACGCACAGATGCCTGCCAAGGGACTGATAGGTGGGGTGTTGGGAGCTAAGCAGCGGGAGATGGGTAGCTGTTACTGTTCTAGGAGCCAACATTTACCAAAATTAATTGCAGTTTACCATCCAAGCTTCCTTTTGAAGTTGTAAACCTTCAATAGACTACGTAGGTCTAAAAATAGTTACATCAGGCAGATTCTTCCAATGTAATTGTTGTCTATATGAGGATCCCTGGAGCTTCATACTCCACTATCATCCATAATGTGACCCAATATGTAGAAAACTTGACAGATTACACACACACACACACACACACACACACACACACACACGTAGACACACAAAAGCCTTTTAGTACGAATAAATAAATTTAACAAAGTAATGGGATGCAAATCAGCATAAAATTCAGTTGGTTTTATATTCTAAAAATGAGCAATCTGACAAGGAAATTAAGAAAACAATTCCATTTACAATAATATCTAAAATAATACAATACCTAGAAATTAACCAAGGAGAAGAAATACTTGCACAATAAAAACCATGAAACATTTCTGAAATAAAGAAGATATAAATTAACAGAATCAGGTCCCATATTCACAGATTGGAAGACTCAACTACCCTAAACAATCTACATTTAATATAATCCCCATCAGAATCTCGGCCTCGGTTTGATCCCAGCAAAGGAGACAGTGGGGCAGAGGCAAGACACTTTGCCCCCGTCTGTGGAGCTATCCTGGGCGTCTGTCCTCCAGGGGGTTCAGTGTTCCCCGGTGCACTTCCTCAGTCGCTCCATTCAAAATATAGTTGCTTATTTATTCTTTGTTTTTTGTTGTTGGGGTGGGGAAGAGAGCCAGGCAACTCTAATTGGCCATTTTGTCACATCAATTATATTTAAATATTTTTTGCACAGTTTCTTTATCAAGGACCATAACTAAGTAGCATCGACATCACAGAGGTTGGAAAAACATACATAAACTCAAAATATATGGAGGAGATAGGACATAACATAAATATAATTAACATAATACTTTAAAATGTAGAATATGGTGTGTCAAATCGGAGTTGGCATCAGAAAATGTTAATGTTTTGATTTTGATGAGCATGAGGAAGAAGAATCAGACACACACATTTCAAATTTCCTGTGGACGCTTCCATCTGTTTACTCTTTTCGCTTCCTCTATTTTCTAGAAACTAAACTTCTAAGACATCAAGTTTAAAATGTGCAGTTCTGAGTATTCTTCTCCCCCACTTCCAATAAGTTGACGAATCCTGTCAATTTTCTCATGATTCCTTTCCTTCGCCACCTCTATGTTCATTAGTTTAAAAAATGACCATTTAGTCCTAGAGATTGTGCTGTATGAAAGGGAAACAAGACTGAGGAAACTATTCTCAACAGGACTGAGGGACTCAGAACTGCATGTATCTTTTTGCTAGAAATTTTGATCTGGTTCTCACTAATTTGTTTTATTGTTTGATTTTTCTTTTTTCTTAATTGTACATGTAAAACTCTATGTAGCTTTATTGACGCGATATTCATAGTTTCTGCTTTTTCCCTTTAAAGAAAATTTGGCCAAAAGTATTTGCTGGCATATTACATGTTATATTGTACAACTTTACTACGGTTATTAGCTGTTTACATCAGTGGATAATACCAGACCACAAAGCAGCAATCTATATAACAAGCAGTGATTTATTCAGTAGTGGGTTAACCCAGCCATAGCCTCACCTGGAAGATTTCGTGCAAGTCAATTATTAGTTAAGAAAAATCAGAAGCAGAAGAAAAGACAAAAAAAGTTAAGTCTGCATAATGGCATTGTTAGTATACGAAACAGTTTCACACTTAGGCCTTACAGTTAATTTTTCATCAATAAGGTTACTGTTTATTCTAAACATTATTTATGTGCAAGTATGATTGTGTAGTTGTTGAAACTTATCCCTGCTTCCCTCACTTCCTCTGAATCCTTACAATAAAA
>RJWJ010009708.1:0-49157 GCA_004363605.1 Indri indri | reverse complement strand
ATAGGCTTATCTCTTCTTTTCTAATCTGTATGCCTTTTATTTCTTTTTCTTGCATTATGGCTAGGACTTTTAGGCTGTCAAAATAAAAGTCAAATCAGATTAGTAAAAGGAATTTTAGTTTATTGTTGAATAAAAGAGTAAATACAGATTGCACGATCCAGGAGACTTCAAAATTGAAAGTAGTTAGAAGCTCAGAGGAGGACTGTTAGAGATTGGGTTATATAGCAAAAATGGGAGAGTTGTTTAACCTTTGCAGTGATTGGCTACAGCATTGGGGATTTCCAGATAGCAGGGGATTGGCCAATAACAATTATTTTTACCATTTTTGGAGATGACTTAGTTTCATTGCTTATTATCATAGGCATGTACAAGAAATAGCACAAGTTAAGTTTTGTTTACATTTGCAAATCAAGTAAGGTTAAGGTCTCTTTCTTGGTCTTTCTGGGGAATTTTCAGTCTGGTCTTCATTTTATTTTACTTTGACAAGGCAAAGGCTGTATAGAAATAGTAGTGAGAATAGACATCTTCACTTTGTTCCTGATTTTAGGAACATTCACTTTTTTTGCCATTAAGTATAATATTAGCTGTTTAGTTTTTGATAAAGATGCTCTTTATCAAGGGGAGGAAATTTTTATCAATTCTAGTTTTCTGAGTTTTTATCATGAATATGTGTTGCATTTTGTCAAATACTTTTTTTATATCTATTGAAATGATTATATGTTTTTTCTTTTAAAATCTGTTGATAAGGTGAATCGCTTTGATTGATTTTCCAGTCTTAAGCCAACTTTATATTCCTGGAATGGAACTTTATATTCCAACTTAAGCAACTTTATATTCCAACCCCACTTGGTCATGATGTATCATCCTTTTCATATATTACTAGGTTCAATTAGTTCAAATTTTGGAAGGAGCGTTATGTCCATCTATGTGCATGATGATTAATTGCTTTGTAATTTTCTTATGATCTTTTAATCTAGTTTTGGTGCCAGGCTAGTGCTTGTCTCATGAAATGATTTGGCAAATTTTGATTTTATTGATTTTCTCTATTGTTTTCCTGTTCTTTATTTCATTAGTTTCTGCTCATATCTTCATGATTCTTTCCTGTGCTTATTTTGCGTATAATTTGCCCTTCTTTTTCTAATTTAGTATGTTTTTGGAATTATGCCATTTTCCCCATCTTCCTGCTCAGTGCTATCTTGTTTGCAGCTTGGAATTGGCCATGGTGGGAGCATTTACAGCATAAAAATCAGCAAATATTACAAATTGGCATTCCTCTCCTTATCCTGAGAGTCAGTAGTTAAGCATTTGCCAGCCCGCTACTTGTAATGGCAAAAACAGCTCTTTTTAAATTTTCTCAGGGAATCTAACATGAAAAAATGATCTCCAATAAAAAAGTAGTTCAGAAACAGAAAGAATTTGCTAATAAAAATGTGGTTTAAAGCATAGATTTTATATCTAAAGCTCAAAAAGAGATTGTGCTTTGATCCTGAAGACATGAAGAATAGGATAGGTAGGCACCATTTCTTAGTGATTTCAGTGGAGTCCTTTCTGTGGAAAAGTGCCTTGATTAGATGATGTACAGAAGTCCATTGCAGTTCTATGAATCTATGGTAAGTTATTTCCCAGAGGGTGGTAGGAAAGCTATTTTATTGCTAATGAAAAGCTGATGAGAGAGTTATTGCTGAGGGATTGATCCATTGCCCTCTTAAGAAGCTCTGAGATTCCTAGACCTAATGGATGGAAAAGAGCAGAAATAACAGAGTTAAGTTAGCTAGAATCTAAAATTTGTAAGAAGCATGAGATGCTTTGACATAGGCTGTCACTTGTGTTTTGTGGATGCCTTTCTAAACAAAGTGTTAGGGGAATTCTTGGCTAATTCCTCTCTTGGTGTGCTGAGAGCTTAGTTCATGTTTTGGCATTAAATAGAGCTTCCATTAATTGATCAGAAAAGTGCCTGTTGTGTATCACTAGGAGACATTGAAAAAGCCCATTTTTAAAGTTAATTTCTATGCTACCATAATTCTTCAATACCATTTATCTTCTTGTAGCTATTATGATATCCATCTTCTAGCCCTAGACTGTGAGTTTGTACTCTCTGGTATTTATTTTTGTGTTCTGAGTGTCTAGCTTAATAAATTGCTTAATAAATTTGTGTTGAATGAATGAATAATTAGAGGAGCATTTGTTTTATTCCTTTTTGGCAGACAGGAAACCCAAATGCTTAAGAACAATTAAACTTTCAGGAATGTTGAGAAATTGGCTTTTTAAAAAGATGTCATGTCAGACAGTATGTAACATTTTAAGTAAGCTTCATTCAGCTTAATCTTAGACATTTACAAGTGGTTAGTAAGTATTACTAGATAAATAGGATCCATTTTCAATTCAAGAGTTGGTCTTCTGGCTTACACCCACAGTTTGTTCCTCTGAATATTCAGTGTTACTATAGCAAAGAAGACTATTTAAGTAGTTTCTTCTTGATATTATCCTCAATTCCTTCAATTTTTAGTCAGACATTGATTGAGCACCTAATATGTATGTGCACAGCATTGTTCAAGGTTTGCCTAAAGATTAAAGAGAGAGCCTCTAAAACTCTAATTGTACTTAATATGTGACATTTATTATATGGTTTCTTTTCTGATAAATACTAATCTGTACACAAACCTTGAAAGTCAAGGAAAAATATAAAGGAAAAACTATCCATAATCTCATTACCTCAGCATAACCACTATTAGTGTTTTGGCATATGCCCTTTTTCTATTATATAGCTACAAATGTCTTTTTAAAATATTATATAAAATAGGCAATATGTGTGTAATAGACAGGGTGCAGAGAATGTCTGCAGATGAGTTCTATTCTGGCTTTCCCAGTATGACCTTGGGAGCGATTCTTTGCCTCTGGAGTTCTGTTTATTGATTTCTGAAGGGATTGTCATAGTATCTAAGAGCCCTTCCCACTTGAAAATTCTGATTTCATTGAAATTGAACACCTTTGAATACTGATATTTCGGGAGGATGCAATCAAAAGTGTTGTATTAAGTCTATATTTATCTCAATTAATTATAAGGCAATTTAAAAGTCTTGAACTAGTGTAAATATTTCCTGCTAATATTAGGTTTTGTCGTTATGAACCAGTAACACTGAAAGTAACAAATTCCTTCCAGAACCAGAACCAAAAATTGAATTGATGAGCTTATTTGAGCTGATAAATATATTTTTAGGAAAATGTTAAAACAATTCTTTTAAGCTTTTTAAAAGTATGCTACTTGGAATAAGAAATACAAAATCACTACTATTTTAAGTACATGGTATTTTATCAAAAAAGCATACCAAAGAGAAAATCAAAGCAGCTGTGTTACTTGATTCTTTTTGCACCTCAAGAAAATTGATTTTGCCCTCTCTCTCCTGCTCTATGCCTATTGTGAAAATGTAGATTGGCATGTAAGAACTATTGCATATTTTGCACCAAGGCTTTAAAAGTGTTAAAAGGTGTCTGGTTTGTCTTAGAAGCGTCAGTTTGCGCTTTAAATGATTTTTGTTGAACAGTTAAGATATCCTTTTACTTTTACCATTTTGTACTAGGCTTTTTTGTATGCATTTTAACGGTTATTTAAGAGTCCCCATGTGCTTAGAAAGGAATCTGAATATATGTGCCTTCTTTTTTTTCAAAGCCTCAGCACAATGTAGGTTATTCCATCAATACCATCAAATGACTGGGAGCTGTAGGTGGAACAATATGTAAAAATACAGCTTGTAAAAGATTTCCTTTATTAACTGTCATCATCCGCAGAATATATGTTCAAATAAACGTTGTGTAATAACTAAATTTGAGATTAATAGGCCCCTTAAGAAACAGTGAAGTCATTCAGAATAGTCAGTGAAAAATAGGCTGTAAGACTGTAGCATGCACATATTGTCCTGCTTACGTGCTCTCTCTGGTGTCATTCCAATTTATCACTGTCGGCCAGCTCTGTTCTCATTAAAACACTCTTGCACAAAAGCAACTTAATTTTCTTAAGAGGAGAGGACACCTGATTCAATTTAGCACCCAGAAACCGTAACTCGAATATATTTTTTTCCTTGCCCGAATTGAGATGAATAGTTACAAACAAGAATAGCAATCCCCCATTCACCTCAAGATTTAGAATATTAAATGATTTTTCGCACCAGTATCAAGAAATGGACCTGTAGAAACAGGCAAGAAATGTAGCTTACTCTTGGAAAAGCAGCTGGATGTCAAACATTTACCGTTAACGTGTGTGTGTGTGTGTGTGTGTCTGTGTGTCTGTGTATAAACTTCTGTTTTCTTTAAATTGGCGAATGCCTTGTAGCAGTACTACAGTCTCCGTTGAGGTTTCTTTGTGGAGAAGAACTATTAAGTAATGCTTTCAAAACAATATTCTCTGTTTTAGCCATTGCTGCTTAAAAAATACAATGATACATAATATGGAATCCAATGAAAAGTGCCCGTTTAATGTTGAGCGTGAACTATAAATTCACATTTTATTTTTTTATGTTTTTTTTAATTTCAGCATATTATGGGGGTACAGATGTTTAGGTTACGTATGTTGCCCTTGCCTGCCCCCGCCAAGTCCAAGCTTCAAGCACGTCCATCCCCCGGATGGTGCACATCGCACTCTTTGTGTATGCATGTACCCGTCCGCTCCTCCCCCTCTCCCCTCCCCCCTGCCTGACATCCAATAAATGTTATTCTTATATGTACACTTAAGTGTTGATCAGTTAATACCAATTTGCTAGTGAGTACACGTGGTGCTTGTTTTTCCATTCTTGGGATACTTCACTTAGTAGAATGAGTTCCAGCTCTGTGCAGGAGAATACAAGATGTGCTCTATCACCATTGTTTCTTAAAGCTGAGTAGTATTACATGGTATACATATACCACATTTTATTAATCCACTCATGTATTGATGGACACTTGGGTTGTTTCCACATCTTTGCAATTGTGTAAATTCACATTTTAATTGATATCCTATATATGTTTATCTGTGGTATGGTTTAATAATACTTAACTGTTATATAGAAATGTATAAATCAAATCTTACTTGTTATGACATTTATACAGTGAAAATAGTGGTAATTAAATAGTAGTAAAAGTAGCAACTAAGTTGCATACGAGCAAGCCAATTATTAAGATACTAATAATTGGCTTTGAAAACAAACAGAATAACTTTTCTTAATTTTTTTTTTGCTTTTGTATAGCACTTTACAAAATATATTACAAGTACAAAGAAAGTATTTTTTTGTGTTTCCATATTTAATCAAAGATCGAGGATTGGAATTCATTATTTGATATCTTAGTCTTCATATATTTTTCAAACTGAACCTGTGTTTAGAAAGGAAATAAATATGAAGCCCTGTTTTCCTTCTTGTGAATCAGAGGCTGGTGTGATACAAATTCACATAGTTGAGAGACTTTCCCAGGGTAAAGCAATTCAGCTTTGATCTCCGACAATCATGAGCAATAGTCAATTTTCCTTATTTTCCATGATGCCATATGCAATCGGGACAAGAAATTGTTCTAAGTAAAACTTAATATGCCTACTCATTCATATCTTAGAGGAAGTACTTTTTGATTTATCCAACTTGCCTGATTAGCCCTTTATTATTTTCTCCCTTGTTTAGGAACATGATTGTATCAGCTAGGCTTTTAGTAATAGAAAATCAGACTAAAAGTGGCTTATACAAGCAGGGACTTATTTTTCTCATATACCAAGATGTATGGAGGTAGGAGCTGCTGGCATTTATCCTGAGGCTCAATGATATTAGAGTGGCTGCCTCTGCAATGCGCTTGTGAATGCAAGAGAGCTTTCACTGCTCTGGGCAGGAAGAGGGGCAGTGCCAGAAACTAACCTCCCTAAGCCCCCACAATCAAGCATGTATCCGTTTTTATCTCATCCGCCAGAACTTTGTTGCATGCCAACCCCTAGCTTTTCCTTTTTCTTGTGCTGAGGTATGTACCTGTATACCTAATTTGTTGAGAGTTTTTGTCATGAAGGGATGTTGAATTTTATTGAATGCTTTTTGTACATCCGTTGAGATGATCATATGGTTTTCCTTCATTCTGTTAATGTGGTATATCACATTTATTGATTTGCATATGTTTAACCAACCTTGCATGTCTGGAATAAATGCCGCTTCATTATTGTATATTATCATTTTGATGTACTGTTGGATTTAGTTTGCTGCTATTTTGTTGAGAATTTTTGCATCGGTATTCATCAGGGATAATGCTCTGTAGTTTTTTTTTTTTCTGTAGTGTCCTTGTCTGGCTTTGGTATCAGGGTAATGGCTGACCTCTTAGAATTAATTAGGAAGAATTCCCTCCTCCTCAATTTTTTGGAATAGTTTGAGAAAAATTTATGTTTGTTCTTCTTTATAAGTTTGGTAGAATTCAGCAGTGAAGCCATCTAGTCCTGACTTTTCTTTGTTGGGAGACTTATTAGTGATTCAATCTCATTACTTGTTGTCTGTTCAGGTTTTCTATTTTAGCTTTTCCTTTTTCATGTGTAATTTTTGTATCTTGTTTAAAAAAACTTGTTCCTTTTCTGAAAGCATAAAGATAGTTTCATATTTCTTCTAAAAGTTTTAAAGTTTTTCCTTCTATGTCTAGGTCTTTAGTATTTTTGTCTTTAGTATATTGTGAAAAAGTCAGTTGCTTCTCCTTTCTTCACTGTTTTGTAATGGTACTCTTCTTATACAGCTTTCTCACATTGCTTATAGTTTGTTATTGTAAGTTTTTCTTCAGTAGGGGTTATTTTATATGGGAATCCACTTTGTTCTGGGTTATTAAAGTAACCTCAAAGAAAAGTTTGCATTTGTTGCTTTCAGGGCCTCAGGAGTTCCACTGTCCCTTGATCAATTCTGTCTTTTGTTGTTGTTGTTGTTTAAATTAATCCTTAGTTTGGAATTCTTGAATCACATGGGTAGTGTAAATTTAGTCCCTACACCCATCCTTGATGTGGGCCTTATGTTACTTTTTTGAATTTGTACGTAGAGTTTTCTAGTTGCTCTTATACAGTGGGAAAGTCCTTCCAGACTTCCACTCTACTTTATACAGGTATTTCAGTTCCAGTTCTCCACCTTTTGCAGGTGAAAGCCTGTACTTATTTCTTCATGGGCACGAGTGTAGCATCAACTCATGTGCTTTACCACTCTGGCTTTGACCAACTGCTACATATTTAGTGCAGTTGTCTCTCAGTATCATGGGGGATTGGTTCTTGGAACCCCCGTGGATACCAAAATCTGAGTGATCAAATCCCTTATATAAAATGGCCTCATATTTACATATAACTTATGTACATCCTCCTTTATACTTTAAATCATCTCTAGATTACTTATAATACCTAGTGCGATGCAAACGCTGTGTAAATCGTCATTATACTGTATTGTTTAGGGAATATGACAAGGAACAGAAATCTGTACATGTTCAGTACAGATGCAACTATTCCTTATTTTTTTCTTGAATACAGTGTTTTCCCTCTGTGCGTGTTTGAATCCACAGATGTGGAACCCATAGATACTGAGGGCCAACTGCACCTGTTTTTTTGTTTTGTTTTGTTTTAGCCCAGCTATATATTTAAAATGTTGTGTTATTACCATCTTTTTATTGAATGGTGTGAATTTTAGGATTATAGATCTGAAATGCTTTTTCACATATTCCTCTCCCCTATCCCACTGGTTCTTTGACAACATCTCTGTCACATCTCGCGGTTTTCTAGTCACTCTTTATGAAAATAGTAGCGTATTTAGTAATTAGTGTTAACTTTTAGCTATTAAAAAATCCAGGGCAGTCTAGCTTAAAGCTTCAAATGCCCTTCTTTTCCAATTTGGGCCTAACTTGTGTTTGTAAAACATAGAAAATTATGCTTTTTAATTAATGAATATATACATGTAATAACAATTTTAAAATAGGACCAGTGGAAAAGAGGTCATGGTCTTTTTCACTGTTTTTTTTTTTTTTTAACCTTCTCACTTTTCCTACTTTTGGCCTCTTCAGAGTCAGGGTGGGGGCAGGACAAGTGCATCAGAGGAAGTGGGACATGGTTTTACCTTATTGTACTGTGGTAATGTGGCCCTCCGTGTCCTCAGAGCAGGCCTCCATATGCTGTCTTTTTGCCAGACAGGTTAGAGGAGGGGGCTCCTCAGGGTACACCTCCAGCCTCTGCTGATGATCATATCCCTGCAGCTCTTATTGCTGGAGTCTCTTCTTGGGTGTGGTCTGTCAAAACGAATCAAGTTCGAAGGCAATCCTCTGAGGCATCTTCTTGGATCCTATGGAATTGGCAGAACCTTGCCCCATCATTGAACTGAAGTATACTTTGTCCAATTGTTTACCCTCTCTCCTTGCCCTACGCCTTTGCTGCTTCTAGTCAGGAGGCAAGTGCCTGTTTCTGGTTCACTTGTACATCCTCCCCATCCCTTCCATCCAATAGGGCATGCACCATGATTCCCCAAAATTATCACAGAGCATGCCCTCTGCTCCTGCGTCAGCCCAGCATGGAATTTATCCCCTCGGGAAACATCTAGCATGGGACAGCAATGCTCTTCTGGCTTCTTTGAAATTTCTTCTGTTTCCACCATTAGTTCTTTTGTAGATGTCACCCCCAACCCCAACTTACGAGGTGTGGTGAAAAGACCAGCTTTCTCTCCTAGAGGAGAAAAAATCAAAACACTCACTCCTCCTGGGAGTTTCCTTTTATCAATCTCCTCTGGAATTTCTAGCTTTCACCTGTACAGCTTACCTGTGAATTGGTCATTGACCTACTTTTGGTTTCTTTTTATAAGTACTGAGGTATATGTCTGATATCTTACTTTTGAATAGTAGGGCACTTGCCACACATTATCCTAAGCTTGGAACATTATTAGAAATTCTGAAATAACCATAAATGTCCCATTTTAATATTTCCATAAACATTTCTGTGTACTTTGGGAATCAGGGTATTTATTCAAAAGCAAAAGCCAGAAGTTTCATACATTAACTTGCCATAAATCATTCACACTCAATGTAAATAATGGATTTTATTTTTTAATCATGAGGGAAGGAAGAAGAGGGGTGTTAGACCAGCATTATGAAAATTTTTGATATAATGTCATAAGAGAAGACTTGGGTAGAACCCAACAGTGTTCCCGTATTTGAAATGCATTTTGAAAAAGGACTAGACATATTTATGTAACTGCGAGCATGGAACATGGTCAGTGCACAGAGTTACAGGTAGTTATAGGTTTCAGGCTTACTGTACGGTGGAACTTCATGATATTTAGAGCCATTCATTCAGCAATAGAAAAGCTTGCTTTTATGGATTAGAGAACTCTCTTTCCCATTTCCTTTAGTTTTTTTAAAGTTACCTTTATTTTAAATAATTCCAAGTAGGTTATGAAGAAATTAATTCATTATTGAACTTGCTCAGTTTTCCAAATAATTTAATAAAGACATGGTGTACAATATATGATGAAAGATTAGTAAAATACCTTATATTGGATAAAATCAGGTTGATACCAAAAGCAATATATTATGTACAAATATTTACAAATATGTACAAATAGTACATATTATGTATAAATAGTATAAAGGAAGCCAATCTATTCCATATTAAAAATCTACCTCAATATGAACTTTTTTCAGTTAGCATTGATCTAATTATATATCAAATATGATTACTCCAAGGTATACACTGTGCGGATGGAATTCATGAGTTAATAATAAACACGAGTGTATAGGGCATTCAGTAAGCACAAGAAGTATTTGTTCATTCATTCACTCATTCAACAAATTAGGCAAACTTCTTGTTGTGATGAAGCATTCTAGGAGGGAAATGGGTTTTGAAATTGTTTCTAGCAAAGGGATATTAACAAGAGAAGTGCTGTATTTAAAAATCAATGGACTGTCCCAGGTATGGCTTTCAGAAGGCAGAGAAGAGAAAACTCAAATCCCAAGAGAGTCTGTTAGTATAACCCAAAGGGTCCTATCTTCACAACAAATTATCTTTGGTGGCTCATATTTGATCTCAGTTCATGAAGACTGTGTTCTCTGTAGCCATGTTTGTGCTAATATAAAAATAATAGTGGATTTTTTGTTTGTTTTTAAAATCAAATATTCACGTGCTATAAATGCTCACGAAAGATGTCTTTTCTTCATCCTGTGGCTTCTTACTGCCCCCAGCACGATGATGTGTGCTCCAGAGTGTGCTCAGCCTCCAGCTTGTGAGCAACCAGCAAGACAGATCACTAACATGCAAAGTAGGAATTGAAATCTTAATTTATTTTTAAATAAAATATTATATTTTTAATACAAAGTGGTTCAAAAAGCAAACAATAAATGACATAACATCTCCCTGCCCTCATAATCCTTGTTGAAATTAAAAAGGTAAAAGGTAATGTGTTAAAAAAGTTAAAAAGCCAAATATGACAAACAGAACAAAATGAAAACTAAAAATGACTCCCTTTTATTCCCTTTCAACAAATTTAACCATAGTTAGGAATTTTTTTGGTGATCCCTTTCAGAAAAAATGGTGCGTTTTTATATTGTATCTGTGTTTGTGTGTGTGTGTACATATTTACATAATGGGAATTGTACATTTAAAACTTGCTTTTTCATTTAAAATATCTGGGCCTGCTTTCATTTATATCAGTGTATGCAGATCATCCTTTTTTAATGATTGCAAAGGTTTCCTTGGTAATTCTAGATTTTACTTAACTACTGCTGTATAGCAGTGGTAAGTTTTAAAACATTATTTATGTTAAATATAATTTATGTAACTATATCATAATAGGAAAGTTCAAACACTTTCATCTTGTTAGATTAGATGAGAGTCAGAAGTCTAGATTGCCTGTCATTGCTATTGCTTGGTCATGGTACCTGGTGTCAGATCGAGTCTTCTGTGTCCGCCAATTTTTGGATTCTGCCAAACACACACATAGAATAACTTTGTGGGAATGAAAAACTTTGGACGTTTCAAGGAATCCTACTTATTTCATCATTTCATTTCACAAACACATAGGTGCTTAGGATGAGTTTTATTAGATTCCTTCCTTAGAAGACCTTAAACTACAGGTCATTTCAATACAGTGTGACAAATGCCATGGCAGAAAGAGAGAGGCTCAGGATGTTCTGACAGCAGGCATGGGGACATTCGGTCTATCTATAAGTGTAGATGTGTGTGTATGGTACGTTCTGTGTGTGTGGGAAGAGTATTTCTGGCCAGGGAGCAAAGAGGTGAGAAGTGGCATGATGAATGTGGGAAACTGCAAGTAGTTTAATGTTGTCAGAATACTAAATTTGAGCCAGGGAATGAGATGGACAGAGACCTGTTCATGAAAGGCCTTGAACATCATTCTAAGGAGCTGGGAATTCCTCCTTAAATCAAAAGACATGCATATTTTTTATATATCAATAAAATACTCTCTAAATATTTATCATTACTCTTTAGAGCTGTATGCTGCAACTGCAGAATCGAGCCAACTATTAGCTTAGTTATCTGTTGCTGTTGGGCCCAAGATCGGCTGCGTGTCTGCTTTCACATGGCCTTCAAAGTACCCAGAACCTTATTCAACCACTTCACAGAAGATTGCCAGAGCTCACTGCATGGGAGCGCATTGCAGCTGAGTGAGTTCAAATCCATCTCCACTGTCAGAAAACAACTAAGAATGAGTTGGCCTGTGGCATCTTTGAGTACCTAAAATATCCCATCACTAGTATCACTGTCATTTTACAAAATGCAGGGATACAGCCAATTCACGTGAAATATATTGCTTGTGTTTGGGTTAAAAAAAAGAACAGGAAGGAATGGGAGTTTGATCTGAGGAGTAGTAGTTGGTACTTATTTTACTTTGACTTCGGAGTCTTTTTGCTTCTAATGATTCCATGTTTCTTTAAATGGTAGGAAAACTGCTAGTTATCTAGTGTAAGGTTAGTGAAAGGCATGGGAAAAAAATGAATTTGGAAGAGAGGAGCTCATTCTTTTACTAAAAAGAGAGATAAATCCATTTTAGGTACAAAGTAGGGTCTAGATGTAAAAATGATTTGAGAGCAGTGTTCCCTGTTGATCTCATCATAACTCATTTATTTATACTCTTTTACTTATTTTACTTATTTTTCTCCATATGTAAAACTTGTTCCTGGAATCATCCATAATGTAATTCCAGGAAGATGTGTTAAATATGGTGCTATAGTTTACAATTGTCATCTGTAATGTTTTATTTAGCTAACTTTTTTCTTTTTTTTCACTGTTCCCTGTACAACACAAAACACCATATGCCATTGTCCCTGTCAGGAAGCAAAGGTTTCCCTAGTCTGTGCCTGTGCCTATGTTTATGCCACAGAGGAGCTGTGGTCCAGTGCCATCTTTTATTGATAGGGCCAGCAAAGGAGAAATCTAATGAAATTATCAAAGCTTTGAATTAATTATGAACTGGAATAGGAGGGCTAAGCTCTCTGGAGCCAAGGATCTCATTACCCATTCACTCTCATTGCATCCTCTTCTGGAGCAGAAGGCATTTTCAGCTACAGCTCTTAGCCTGGCTTTGGACTTTATTCAAACTTACTTAACTGACATCCTCTTTTTACTACAGCGTGGCTGCTAATGTCCATGATGATTAATTTAATTCTGCTCTGGATCTGCAGGAGATGTAAATAGGTTTCCTCTACTCCTTTTACTGTTTTTTTTTCCTCTTATTTTCTTTCATCAAATTGGATGTTATACAAGTTTTTCTCCTTTTTGGATAATGTGGGAAGCTTTCAGGACTCTGGTGTAGCTTCACTGAATATAGTGATTAATTTAAAGTTAAGAGCTATATTAACATCTGCTATGTATCCATGGATATTTAGGTAAGCACAAAGTCAAATATTTCTTCTTTGAATTTTGAACACCAACCTGAAGTTTTTCTTGCTTGTTTTTACCTTAGAATTAATGGTATAGCAATGACTTTCCTGGTCTTAACAGCATTGTTCATATTTCTAATGTGTGTTGTGTGGGAACAACAGATCTCACCTTGTGGTTGTAGTTCACAAGACTTATGCTCACTGACAGGGAGCATTTAATGTTTGCCTTACAATTCTGTTTTTCCTTCTCCCTGTAATATGAATTTTTTGGTGAATAAATCAACCTCTGATTGTTTTAAATCTAGTAGCAAAATCAATGACAACAAGGTTTCGATTTAGTATTGGTGATGATTCTTTTGGTGCTGTCATATAGGTTCAAGGCATGACAAGTCTTTTCTGCCTGCTTTCGAGACCCATTATTTATGAATTCCTAAGCTGCAGCTCATCTATCTTAGTAAACTATAGGCCACTGGCAATTTTTGTAAGCAGTGACTAACTTTGCTTTATAGAATCAATGTTTTAAGGTTTTGAATAGTGGGGGAAGGGAGAATGATAATCTGTGCTTTTTCTATTTCTATTTATTTTCAATAAGTTTTTTTCCCCATTTATTTTCTCTATAGGCAGCTGCAATATTTAATTCAGCCTTTGGAAGTTTTTTGGTAAGTAAATGTGGTTTAACTTGTCTATTATAACTTTTGCTGTGTTATTGTTTGTATGAAAGATTTAGTGAAAGCTGGACTTCTTTTACTCTTTGGCTAAACATGAAAATTCTTAAATCTTTTCATCTGCCATTATCCATACCCTGAAGAAAATTAGTTAATAAATAAAGCAAATATCCTGTTACAATATATTTTGGAGACTTGGGTTATAATATTCCAGTTAATGGATTCAAGGAATCAATTAAAATACTATGTGTCTCCTTATAGAGGTTATGTCAATATATTGATCATTTAATGAGGTCTTTTAGATTATTATTATTTTGTATCATGGGACTGAGGATTTTGAAAAGGAAACATGACCCAGCTGGTCAGAAAGGGAATGCTAATTTACTTGTTGACATGTCATTTGTTTTGTACATTTCACTGTCAAAGAAGCTACTGTCTTGGATACTTCTGAGAAATCTATATAAAAAAATTTGAAAGGAAAATGTAAATAATAAGTAATTTGCAAGAAAATGTGATTTTTTTGAGATTAGAACTATTAATATATGTAAAAAGACTCAAAAGTGGTTCAACTTTCATAAGTAGAGCAAATATAAGAATGTTATTTTAGCATTTTAATCATTATTTTTAAAATACATGATATAACAAAGAAGATTTGTGTTATGAAAGAATGAGAAAGAAATTAAGTTGTCTGTTAATTTTTTTGTTTATACCCTGAAACTTTGCTACATTCATAAAAATAAATTAGAATATTGTATTTTTTAGGTGCCTAACTCATTAGCAAATATGTAGTACAGTGATTTACAAATAATTAGAATAAAATCAGAGGGGTACAAACTGGCTCTTGAGTCTAGGTAAAATATCAATTACCTCTGTTTAAAATACTCTGTATGTCAATTATTATTACATGTATTTAAATATAGTTAAAGCTTTTAAACATTGTTACATACTATTAATTCTACATGCATAGTGCTGCACAGCTTTCAACATCCCATAGCCTCACAGAACTTTTATGATGTAGTTTTTACAAAATACTTATTTAGAATATATACTGTTTTTAAAGAGGTAGTAACATGTTTTTGTGATGCTGTATTATTATTGGGTTTTAGAAGAGAGGTAATAAAGTCTATTTAACAAAAATGATCTCTTGGGCTATTTAGTTTAGACTCAGTAATATTTTGTTAAGTCATTATTTCACTTGTCTAAGTATTATTCTATGTGTTGTCACAAGGGTTTGACAGAATAATATCTATACAGTATAATCTTACTGGAAGCCAATTTTTGTATATCATTTGGAATCCTATGCATTCACTACCAAAATATGGGTTCCTAAGTTGGGTTTCTTACTCTTTAAAATGTCCAGACTGTTTGAGAAAATAAACTTGACATAATTATCTGAATAACTGAAGGAAAATACACTGTTTGTTTGCTGGAGAGCAAGCTTACTAAGTACGGTTTTGAGCTTCGCACTGACTGTATGAACCTACCATATTTGTCCCACCAGGCGCAATTGTTTGATAAGGTCCATTGAAGTAAAACTTGTTCTTGTGTTTCTTTGGGATTTTTATTATGTTCTTTCTCTTGTAAGAAGTTGTGCATTCTCACTTTGTAGTCTTCTGCTGTTTTTCCTTTCTTCACTTTTTTCCTTACCTTAATTCAGTTAATCAATCAAAGGTTTATTGACCTCCTGCCACAGGGAGGCAGTTTTCTAGTATCTGTAGAGGGTGCAAAGAAATATGAGGTGGGTCCCACTCGGTTGTGGAGATGACACAGAGAAAAAGAAATACAAAGTAAAAGTTAAGCTGAACGAAAGATGTTACTGGAGATATGATTGTCAAATAAATGGCACAGATATTGTGCAGTCTGAATTCGAAGGTCTGACAGAGGTGATTTCTCTGAGCTGGGCCTTGAAGCATGCGTAGGACTTAGCTGGTAGAGAAGAAAGAAGACGGAATAGCATGAACAGTGGCAGACAGACAGAAGTGTTGTTTTCCGTTTTTCCCTCCTCTTCTTTTCTCTCCTTTTTCTTTCCTAAAGTCAAAAATTATCACAGAGAGTTTGAGAATGAAAATTATGATTGGGCACGTTTTATATTAGTGTTATAAGAGAGATAATTTTATTTCTCTTTTTTTCCCCTCTCTTCACCACAGTTACAACAAAACTTGGGTTATGAATTACACATGGATCTGAACTATATCAGTTAGAATTAGGTTCAACTTATTTAACAGAAAAAAATAATCACAGTGACTTAGATAAAGGTTTACTTCTTTATTATTAAAAATCTGAAAAGAAGCTGTCCAAGCATGGTATAGTGGCTTCATGGTCTCATCACGGGCCAATACGTCTGTCTTTCTCCTCCACCATCCACAGCATGCAGTTTCCTTCCTCAAGGTTGCCTCATGGTCCACAATAGCTGCTTGACAAAAATAGCTCTAGCCAAAACAAGATTTTGGATAGCAAGGTAAAATAGTGAGAAAGGACAAAAGCTAAAGTCTACTTTCTTCAAACAGCATTCCTGGAATTCCAACACTAATCATACTTGTATTAATATCTCATTGCAGAACTGAGTCACATGATCATACCCAGCTACTGGAGAGACTGGGAAATATGGCAATTTGCCAAGAGCTAAAAATTAGATCTCTGTTACTAAGGAAGAAGAAAGGGATAGATATTAAGAGACAGCTAGCACTTCCTGCATATAAGTAATATACAGCAGTTGTTAAAGTTTTGAAGAAAGAAATTAATCTCAGATGAATGATGGGAGCAAGTTTCAGGAAGAAGTTGGTGCTTGAGTTAGGATTGGGAAGAGGACTTATTTTAGAGGGGGGAAATTCTAAATTAGAACCTTTATGTTTTATTATTCTTAAAGGGTGGCACTTATTACAGTTATCTGGGAATTTTCTTTATAAATGGAAACTATCCACCTATCCTTAAAGTCTAGGATTATGGGCAGTAGTATGGTTTCTGGAGTCAGACTGTCTCGATTTGAATCCTTACTGACAGAATACTAACTCAACCATATATAACCTTCCCTACATATAAAATGGGGCAATGATAGCACCTAAACTGCAGAGTCGTGGCGAGGACTAAATGGAATAATCTGTATAAAATGCTTATATGATATGATAGAAATCACTTTGAGCAAAAATTTAGATCTAAGTTTTTGTCCAGGCTCTGCCATGAATTTTTTTGTACATGACTATTGACATACATAAAATGAAGAAATTTATTATCTCTAACTAAGATATACAAACTCTAAAATATACTGATTCAACAATTATTCTCTGATTATGAGTGGTCATTCCTTTTGTATGTACATAATAGACTCTGAAAAGGGTATTTATTTCTTAAAACTTTGAATGGAAAGCCTTTACTAGAAGAATTTTTGAAGAGTGAACTCTGAGGGCATTCTTGTTGATTTTCAGGCATCTGGGTATTCCAAATAAAACACTGTACATATTTATAGCTAGTTTAATAATGTCCCAGGTCTAATTTAAACACAGTGTTTTTAAGAACTAATTGTTACAGAAAACCGTTGTTGTTTTTTAATGTAGCTAGGCTGGTAATAACTAATGATAGATGAATTCAATTTACATAAATTTCAGACCAAGAGAATATTTTAAAATCATGCCACAGAGGATTGCTTTAAGTTAAGAAGTTAATGTCATTATCTCCTCCTTTCATTTAAATTGTTCCATTTACAACAATTGTGGAGCATAATGAGTGATTCGAGATTTCCCTCTTAATGAGGTTTTAATAAAATTTGATAGTCAAGCACCCTGAATAACTAAAATGCTATCAAAATTCATATACATATCTTTTTCTATGTAAAACCATATATTTCAAGTTCAAGCATCTCACATGTTGCTTCTTCATCAAAAGAAGGTTTTTTGGGTTTTTAAAACAATAGATATTGGCAACTTTTGGAAAAAATTCCATTTGAAAAATTCTCTCTTTAATTTGAAAAGATTCAATTGTGTTGGAAAAAAATTCCTGAAACTAAATTTAGATCACATGATTTGTTAGAACTTTAGCATTTTTGGTTTAGAGGCTGAGTTCAATGTTTCCATATATCCAAGAATTATAGGTCAAAGTTTAAAAGGAAAAAATAGAACTTTTTTTTAAAGATTCTTCAGCCTATTTTATTATTTTTGGTAACTCCTGATCTTGAAGGGAAGCCCTAGTGAATGACAAAGGTGATCATGCCAAATTGAGTTTTTAGTAATAACTGTGTTACACCAACATTAGAGCAATTCATAGCAACAAAATGTAAGAATTTCAGAAACCATATCAAGGAGTTACAAATTTAAATTATCTTTGTGAATCCAAAGATCTAGTCTAAAAAAGATCTATAAGAGTTACTGTTTACTTTCTAAATCTCTTCATTGAAAGTGTCAAGAAATGGGTTTCTGTCACATAATTCTCCTTTAAAATACTCATTACTGGAACTAGCGGAAGCTATTCTAAGATGAACAATTTTCTTTTCATGCCAGATCAGAGGCTAAAAGGAACTTCTTTCCCTGGGCTGAAGAACTATACAGCACATATTTTTCTTCTCTTACCCAGTTGCTCTGTCTTCCCTCTTCGCTTTGGCTGCTCCCGCCCCTTATTGCCTCACTATGTAGAAAGATTTGAATAGTTAACTAATGTTATTGTAGTTGCTAAAAGAAAAGAAATCCCAAACACAAATGCCGTGTTTCAATAGCTTGTGATATATGTTTATCACCTCCTTTAATTCTTCTTTCTTGTACAAAAATACAAGGCTATTTTATAATTTTTGGTAACTCCTGAGCTTGAAGGGAAACCCTAGTGATTGAAAAAGATGATCATGCCAAATTGAGTTTCTAATAACTGTGTTACACAGCATTAGAGCAATGCATGGCAACATAGACGTAAGAATTGCCAAAATGTTTAGAATGGTCAGAGAGGAAGCTCATTAACTGTGTTGCTCATTGATTGCTGTGGGACACTGCTTTTTAAAAATTAGGGCAAGAATCTCAAATGTTAACAAAGAGGTGTAACAGTGGTACTAGACAAGACTCAATTGTTAATTTTGTTTTGCTTTTACCTAAGTCTAGAATGTATTTAGATTATGGAGTATCTCATTTTGTACCAAATTGAAGACTATGTTGACTTTTTTTTTTTTTTTGCACTTAATTTTCTTAAAATTTCAATAAACCCGAATTATTCACTCAGGATCTTGGTCTTTCCCCCAAAAGTTCATTACTTATTTGTAACACAGGTTTTTTTAAATTAAATTTAAATGTTAGAACAAACAACTTAATTTTTAAGCAGTATTCGGTACTATCTTATAGGATGCTGTTTCAAGTTCATCCTTTTACTGCTAAGAACTTGATAAAACCAGCTTTCTAAATGGTCCATCCTGGGCTTTAAAACTTATCGTACAATGTTCAGACAAATGGAAGCTGGTTTCCACCTTTACAAAATGGAACCCACCATCATGCTATGTATTTCATTTGATCAACTTTTTGGACAAATGAACGTCATAAAAGCTGGATTTCTGAAAACAGACTACTTTACCTTTAAAAAATACTATTAGTTCAATTAGTGTGGCATAAAATATGAAAATAAGGTAGAAAATTAACACATATATACTGAGTCCATTGGATTCAACGCACTTTTCTAGATACTGAAGCAAATATACAAAACATAAATATGTGAAAAAATAAGTAACAATACAAGATTTAAGAAAGAGGGAAGACAAAAAGTGTCTTCAATGCAGTGGTTTCTGGCATTCAGGTACCATTGTGGTTTTTGCCATCTCAGCATACTGTTTCTTAAATAAAACTAAAGTTAAATAAAACTCACTTTTTAAATTAAAAAAAATTTTTAAGCCAAAACTTTACATCAGTGCTATAAATAAAAAACTATCTTGTCATGAATAGAAGGTAACAAATTGAATCAAATGGAATTTGATTTAGTAATTTTAGTAATTTGTAGCTAACCTCTGCTGCCTACATAAGGCTCTAGTCTGATGACTACCTTTCTTTTGATAAAAGATGAAATTAGCACCAATACCAAACCAAGAACTTTCCCTTTCTGCAGTCTGAAGGATTGAAAAAGATTTGAAAAGAGAGCAAGTTTAATCACTAATTCTCTGTCCATGTGTTCTTCAGGTCATCTTGATTTGACTTACACTTTGGGAAATGCTGTTCTCCAAAGTCATTTCTCAGTCACTTTGTCAAAGAGGTCAATTAAAACCATTTGGGGAGGTCAAATGAGGAAACCTGCAGGATCAGGCACTCTGGCAAGCTGAACATGTTTGTGTTGCTTTCACTCGATAGAGCATTTTCTACATAACACCTGTCCAGAAAAGCAGTATGCATGTGTGTACCAAAGAACCAAACATGTTTATAGAGATAAAAATATGCTATAATGCTTGAGTAAGGGAAACCCTGTGATCGCTGCATTCGGATTTGTTTTTAAAACAAACTCTTATCTGAAGTACAATCATTGTAAATAAAAAATGGTCTTTGTTACTTAATAAAAATGTATAGAATCTTTACCTACTCCATTTTAGCAGTGTAATGCTCTGTGCTGTCTGACAGGACTTGTGTAGCAAGTAAATGCATTAGTCACAGTGACCATTTTTCTTGCAAATTTGTGACACAGATTTAATTATAGGAATGACCAGCAACTTACAAATCTAATTTTGGCAGAGGCTGAGGCAACTTTTTTTTTATTTTAATAATGATGGATTTTTTAAAGCAATGATTTCATTACTATTTAAAGAAATCTACTGGTGTAGAACTAGCCAATTGACTGGAGTTATTTTATTACCCTTTAACAAATGCCATGTACTTTCATTTTTATTTTTATTAATTTTTAAAATGTCATCATTCCCATACTGGAAAAGTATTTGCTCCTATACCCATTTGGGTACAAATAAATAAATATAAATTATTCTGGGCCAGGATGTTACTAAAGGGGCTCCTAAGAAGCATGATCCTAGCAGTTGGTTAAAAACAAAATTAAATTTTCTTAATTTGAATCCAGCCTGCTACGGAACTGCTTAATTTATAGCCTTTAGTAGAAGATGCCTACTAATTACTAATTGATAATATTATAATTTAGCAAATAGCTCTCATTTATCTGTTTCTGTTTCCCCAAACTAAAAACTTAGTGTAATTAATCTATTTATTGAGCTAATATTTTGGGGTCAGGTATAATAGTATGGTGAGCCAAACAGTTAAGGCTCCTGTCTTCATTTGCATTACAGATTGTTAAAGTGAGAATATCAACTCCTAACTATTGGTGGTAGTGGTGGTGATTAGTGTTAAATATTTTCTTAGAACTTCTAGAAAGCTTTTTCCATTATTAATATACCTCATTGACTCAGATCCCACTGCCATTCCAAAATAAATCCAGGCATGTGGAGCAAAGCAGGAGGATGCATAAACTGACAAGTATAAACTTGTGGGTTCTACCAACTAACGAGAACCTTGCCTTTAATTGTCGGTTCTTGTAATGAAAGCAGTGTCAGATATCCAAACTCCATCATGGACTCAAGATTTCAAGAAAACATTTGGCATTTCTCAAAAAACAACGGTCTGTGTTATTGAAAACAGCAGATTATAGTTTAAAATAAAAAATAAAAATGTTTTCTTTAGCTTGGACTTGCATATTGTTGTTCGATCTTATATTAATTTTTTTAATGAAACATTGTGGGCTTCCTACTATGTGATAGGCTCTTAGATACCTTCTAGAACTGAAAAAATAATTAAAAAAAACCCATGATTCTTGCCCTCAAGGACCTTAAAATTCCTAGATTTAAATGATATTTTTTAGGGTGTGATTTCCACAGACATCCTAATTCTGAATTGCCCCCAGGTGATTTGGAGCCACAAAGTTTGAGGAGCACTTATTTTAACTATAAAACTTCAAGTAAAGTAGTAGATTATCATGTCAGTTATTTTAAAAAACTGGTATTTTTGTTGCAACTCTGAAGAAAACTGGATTTTAAGTTTGCATGCCTGTCAATTAGATGTTTTGAAAAAGCAATTTATCATACACCAGATTCAGTTTTTAAATATATCAAAAGCTGACTTAGAAAGGTGCCTTACCGTGTGTGTGTGTGTGTGTGTGTGTGTGTGTGTGTGTGTATATAACTTGCTCTGTGGGAACAATGTGTTAAAAATTAACTTTAAAAAAATTCTATTTGTAATATGGTTTATTATATTAATAAGACTTTTTAAAAAATTTACATAGAATCACCGAGCTATAACTACTATTAGCATTTTGGTCTATGTCCTGTATATTGTGTAGATATAGTTAAAATGTGGTAATACATGATATAGACAATTTTATTTTCTGCTTTTTCCCTTTGACTATATGTGAACATTTCCCTATATTCTTGTTTCTACCTTGACAACTTGATTTTGTTTTGTATAATCATGATATGTACTCTTTTTTGGATGGAATATTTTTCATTATTATAAAAAAAGCTGCCACAACATTTTTGTATATAAATATTTGTGTTTCTCCCTTTTAATTATCCTCTTAGGATAAAGCAAATGGGTAAAATGCCACATACTTTTAAAAAATTTTTGATATTGCTAAATTACTCCCAAAAATATTGAACCAATTTATCATCTTACCAAGAGTGTACAGAAATATTTATTTCCCTTTATCCTCACTGACGCTGGTTATTGTTTTTTTTTCTAAAAAAGTTTTCACAACCTTATATTTTATCTTAATTATAATTTTTTATTGAGTTGATCTTTTATCTGTTTATTCTTTGAATTCTTCTATTAGAAATTATTTGCTCATATCCTTTGCTCATTTTTCTTATTGAGGTACTTATTATTTTGGCCTCAAAAGCTCTTTATATATTAAAGATTTGAACATTATATACATTACAAATATTTTTCTCTGTCTTTAGCCTTCTAATTTTTCTTTTGTGGATGAGGGGAATAATATTTGATTGACAGAAGTTTAAAATTTCTTTAAGTCAGCTTCACTGAGGTAGAATTTTTATACACAAAAATTTACCCATTTTAGGTATACAGTTCTATGAGTTTTGACAAATGTATGTAGTCATGTAGTGACCACCTCAATCAGGATGAAGAATATTCCTATCACCTCAGAAAGTTCCTCCTTGCTGTTTTTGTAGTCAATCCCCTCCCCCGTCTGTAGCCCCTGGCAGCCAGTGAATTTTTTCCCTGTCCCTATACTTTTACTTTTCCAGAAAGTCGTATTAAGTGGAATCACACAGTGTATACCTTTTGAGTCTGTTTTTTTTTTTTCCACTTAGCTTACACTTTTGTGATTCATCTGTGTTGTTATATACATGTATATTAATAGCTCATTCCTTTTTATTGCTAGATACTATTACATTGTTTGTCAATTTACCAGTTGATGAACTTTGGGTTCTTTACTATATTTGGTGATTATGAATAAAGATGCTGTGAATATTTGTGTACAGGTTCTTGTGTAGACATATGTTTCCACTTCTCTTAGAGAAATACCTATGCTGAATCATATGGTGAGTATATGTTTAACATTATAAGAAATCACCAAACTGTTTTCCAAAGTGGTTGTACCATTTTACATTCCCAGCAGGAATGTATAAGGAATCCAGTTGCTCCACATCCTTGTCAGCCCTCGGTATTAGCAATGTTTTTATTTCAGTCATTCTAATAGGTGTGTGGTGTTATGTCATCATAGCTTTAAATTTGTATTTCTCTAATAACTAATGATTATAAGAGTCTGACTTTTTTATGTGCTTATTTGCCATCTATATATCTTCTTTGGTGGAATGTCTGTTCAAATCTCTTACCCATTTTTATTGCATTGTTTGTTTTTGAATAATTGGGTGTGAGTTTTTAAATGTGTTTTGGACACTGGTCATTTATCAGGTATATATTTTGAACGTAGTTTTTCCCAGTCTGTAGCGTGTCTTTTCATTTTCTGAACAGTGACTTTCAAAAAGCAGAAGTTCAAAATTATTAAATCCAATTTATCTATTTTTTTTCCTTTTATGGCTCATGCTTTTTATATCCCATCTAAGAAGTCCTTGCTTACTTCAAAGTTGCAAAGATTTTTCTCCTATGTTTTCTTCTATAAGCTTTAGTTTTTGTTTTTACATTTAGGTTTATGAGCCATTTTGAATTAATGTCTGTATATGGTGCCATATATGGGTTGGGGTTCATTAATTTGCTTATGGTTGAGGAATTTTAAAGTTTTTATATCCGGTAAATTTATGCATTTTTTCCTTTATGATTTTTCCGTTACCTTTATACTTATAAAGGTTTTTCCTATAACAATATCAGATAAAAATTCTTCACATGTATTTTCCGTTAGTTTTATAGTGAAAATGCATATATACCATATATGTTAAAAAGCAAGCCCATCATATAGGGGTTCAGTAAATAGAAATAGTAGTTTGAAAGCGCTTCACGTGATTATGGCATCATTGGTTAAAGAGTCAATTTCTGTTTGTTGCTGCCTCTATTTTTTTTTTTTTTCCCCATGTAAGTCTAGTCTCCTAGTTTTATTTTCACATCTACATAGTGATATAGATGCTTGTGTCTGAATATAATTGGATCAGTATTCATGACTGTTAAAAATTATTTCTCTATCTTTGGATATCACACATGACATTAATACAATTACTTAAGATAAAATTTTATGTTCAAAATGTAAAATGGAGATGAACATAGAAGAGTGATTGAAAATTATAGAAACTTCATTTTGATATCAATTTAACTTGCAAATATACACAAATAAACAGCAAAATGTTCCTGTTTGGGAGATTATGGACTAAGGTGAATAGTTCTCTTAGTAACAGTTTCAGATAACAAAGGACTTTATACAAATAAAACCAATTTTATTTTAACTTTTGGTAATTGAACAGGCACTGCTGGTCAGAGAAAAGAATATCCTATTAATGTGAACATAGTATCTTGGAAATTAGAGTCAAAGCATCACAGATCTTCAGACTCAGATGAACATTGATTTATGTCCTGTATGCCCAGTGATGGTTGTGCTCTGAGCTTACAGTTTATACATTTTCTTTCTTTTTTTTTGTGAGAACCACACATTTGTTTAATTTTCCCGAGTAGCTTCTTTGGTGATGTTTCTAATAGGTGATAATTCTAATAGAGTAATTAAATTAAAACTGTTCACTGTGTTTATAGTTTGATTTTATTACAGTGTTTGGTCTACTGGCCAAGATTTGTGGTTTAGTTTGTTATCATTCAGTCAATTATCTTGTAAGTAGTTATTTTCTAAAATGTCCCCAGGTTTTCACTTCAAAGTTTAGCTTAATATTTTTATCCATTTATTTAGGGAGGGGGTAATGTTTGTTAATGCTATTTGCTTTTGGTAATCTCCAAGAGCCAAGGCAATGATCCTATCTTCTTTCTTGCCATCTACACAATGTTGTAATATAAACTATCATCGTATACTACTTGTGTATGTCACTCTTATGCTCGTAACTGCCCCTTACCTCATTGGCCATTCCGGGGTTGAGGATATGACCTCTTGGCCATATCCTCTCTCTCTTCTCACTGTCTTTTATTCCCATAGTAACTGTTGGTTCACTCTTCACTGTTGATTCTCCTCTAACACTTGGGCACGTGCCTGCTCCGACCTCTTTGCTTGTGCTGTTCCCATCTTTCTATTATCCTTGCCATCTCTCAAAGCTTGTCTCTAGAGCAATTTCTCCAGCTTTCCTTTCATAGTGTTTTAGCTTTTGGAATGATTTTCTATCTAGATTATAACTGATTATAACAGTTAGTATAGTTATAATAGTTTCCCATCCTCATTAGCTTGCTAATTTTTTAAACAAAATACTGATTCTCTAACATATTATATAATTTATTATTTATTAATTGTCTGTCTCTCCCTGTTTAAATGAAAGCTCCCTGAAGGCAGGTATCTGTTTTGTTTTGTTTGCTTCACTCCTCTATCCACAGCACTTACAGCACCTTGCACAAAGTAAGTGCTGAAAAAATATTTGTTAAATAAATGGAAGTCACCCAGTGAATGCCATTTTAACTTCTCTCCTTCATATCTAACATGGTAAAATATCTTACATATAATACGCACTTAAAATATACTCTATTATATGTTGAAATAGTTTGAGAAAAATCCCAGCATCACTTTAATTGGTCATCTATCTTCCAAATTTGTCTTTACTATGTTAAAGTGATTTTAAATTGTAAGCTTTTAGATCTCAATAACACACATGCTATAGCCATAAGAAATTTGCATTGCTTTATATTCACAGCATTGATTTAGAATGGGGGTGGAAACTCATCCCCACATCTAAGTTTGATATTGGGTAATTTGGGAAATTTTCTTGTAATAATTCCTTTGAAGTAGATTAGGGCAGATTATCTCTATGTAATAGATTCCTGACTCACATGCTATTGTCATTGAAATAATCGGTTTTAAACATCAAAGTTTTTCATGAAAAATTGCTATAAGTGTGATTACTACATATCTTTAAATAGCTACAGATTCATAAAAAGAGGATATAGTAAATGATTGCCATTATATAGCATTGTAGAGAATGGTTGCACTGCAAGTATTTTTTATTAAAGTTTATTCTTTACTTATGAAATATATAATATAATATCAAAATGACATATGAAAGCTGGATTTCTAAAGAGTGCTTAAAAAGAAACTAGAAAAGAGGTAAAAATGTAAGTATGAAAAATTAAAGAACGAAGTCAATGATTATGTAATAAAAATTAGATCAAATCCATATCTGATAAACATTAGAAGTACTTAGAAAATAGAAAAAAAAATAAAAAAGAAAAGGGGAAAAATCCAAGGTGATAGCGAGGAACCAGATAACTTGAACTTGCAATACGATATGACCCAAATGAGAGCTAATGCAGTTCGTGTTTTAGAAGCATCATGTTGCAGCTTTCCACAGTTGAGTTTGGTAGATTCATAATTTAGAATAAGACCCATCTCTACTAAAAATAGGAAGAAATTATCTGGACAACTAAAAATATATATATAGAAAAAATTAGCCAGGCATGGTGGCACATGCCTGTAGTCCCAGTTACTCGGGAGGCTGAGGCAGGAGGATTGCTTGAGCCCAGGAGTCTGAGGTTGCTGTGAGCTAGGCTGAAGCCACGGCACTCTAGCCCAGGCAACAGAGTGAGACTCTGTCTCAAAAAAATAAATAAATAAATAAAAATAAAATAAAAAAAATAAAATAAAATAAAATAGAATACTGCTTTGACTTTGGTTTTGTCGTTTTGTCAGAGGTTAAAATTTGTTAAATGAGATGTAGAAAATAATAAAGATGTGACTTGGGCTGGAGGAGCTGTGGAGAGTGATATATAATGGAGAAAAGAAGAGATGGACTTTTAAGATACTGAAAGAAGGTATATGTGGTTAATCAGTTACTCAAACATGTTTTTAAGTGGGAAAATTGGTTCTATTTTCTTATGATAACCTAAAAAACACATTTGTGACATTTACATTTCTGATAGCAGCCTAACCAGTCATTCAGAACTCCTGATCAGTAGCTGCTGAGGTATACAAATTTGAAGAACAGATTTTTTAATCTTTTTAATAATTCAAATCAGCAATAGGAAAGATTATTTCTTGTTTACCAAAAACATAGTAGATTTACATACTACTTTCTATGTTTATTTGCTTTATTCAAACTGAGAAGGAAGGAGATGAATAGAGATCATGAAAACCATTACATAAACGTACAGCCTTCTGCATTTTGCCCTTTAATTCACAGGTATTTTTCCTCAAAGGTGGTTGAATCGTGATTCTACATCATGAAATATCTCTATAGAATGTTGGATCCATACCTCATGTAGTTTCAAGCCAAACAGTTGTTAAAGCCAAAAGGTTAAATTTCCATCTCCAAAAAAATTTGAATAAAAACTCCCATGGTGTAGACTAGTGTAACAGTAGAAAACATCCAGATTAGGAAGAATATTTCTCTTAGAACGCTATTGTTCATTTTTTGTATGAATTTTCAAGATACGTTTGAAAAGTGACATCAAGGTCTCCCTAAGGAGTAATCTCAGCAATCCTTAGCCCTCAGCATCTCCCATCCTGTCTAGCAATTTTTCAGATTCTCTCAATTGGTGCCATAATCACTAAGAGTTTTCTACAGACAAAAATATCATAAACTAATGAAAATCTCAATTAGCATTGTATCTCTGTCTTAATCTTCCTAGATGTTGCTGACCTTTCATTTCTATGTGAGGACTCTAAGTAGTGGGTCACGTAAATGTATGTTTTGATACATGTTTTAAAAAGTACAAACAAACTAGAAGGGGAAGTTTTACTTCTTAAAGAAGGAGTGATTGGATGCCACATAGTCCTTAAGGGAGTTGTTCTTTCTCTGCTGGAAATCACTCTTGATACCTCAAAGATCTGAGAGTTCTTTTTTGGGCTTTGGTAATAGTATGATGTCACTCCTAAGCAGAATCATTTCTCATTTCCAGTAATATTATTGGTTTTTTTTTTTTTTTCATTGTCTATTTGAATCATCCCACATTTTTAAGATACTGAGCACTTCATTGTCAGGGATATAGGTGGTAAATACTTCATAAATTTGTTAGGGTCTTGTTCGGAAACTGATTCTGTGGCTCTCTCTGTGAAGAATAGACTCACATTAATCGTACTCATATACAAGGCAGATTGTCAATTTATTAATTGAGAGTGGAAAAATAATTATGGGAGACTCTTAGACACTTGAGTTGATGCATTCCCTCTTCACAGTTAAATTCACATGAGAAAATAATAGGAAGTTTATTTGGTGAGAATGGGATTGGAGAAAACAAAAGTAGGGAGGTAATTCCCAAGTTCGATTTTATCAGGCGGTTGTAAATGGATGTGTCTGGCTCCACAACAAGAGTTGCTGCCCTGAAAACAGACAGGCCCTGGTCATTTGGACCAGGGATCTTTTCTGGATGATGCTTAGATAGGTGCTCTTAATACTTGCTTTTAGACTTGTTTCCTCTGCTGCCATTGCTGACTGGTTTCCCCTTTTTATTGACCCAGCATGCCTTCAGGTAAAATCTTGCTGACATTGAAGCAATTCTGATGTTTTAAAGTGATTTTTCCATGTCATTGCTGTAAAGGCATTTCCATTATTTCCAAGTTCAGGAGCAGGGAGATACTTGAGTGTTTCCATTTTGTGTCATCCGTAGCTGCACTAGCCAATATGGTAACCAAAAGCCATATGTGGCTATTTTAAATTAAATTAGTGAAAATTAAATAAAATTAAACACTCAGTTCCTCAGTCACACTAGCAGCCACACGTGACTAGTGCTACTGTATCAGACAGTGCAGAGTGTTGAACATTTTCATTATTGCAGAAAGCTCTATTGGATAACACTAATGAGAAATGTTTAATAGACGAACTATTTTGCAAGCGTATATTTTAATATAATTTGGTGTCTATTTTTATATGTCTACATTTTTTATGTTTATTTCAGGTAATAGCCCAACTTGCTATTCTAATCTTCTGCAGTGAATTCAAAGTTGATCGTATACACATGTTCAGCCCAATGGAGATTTGTTGTTAATATACTAATTGGCCAAGTATCCAGCACTTAAGCATTTTCCTTGTTGAAGAGTGTTTATAAATTTCATTTGCAGTCTTCCTTTAGTTTACTGAGAAAACTGTTTAGGGTACTATAAAAAAAACCTCTGGTGCACAGTAAAAACTTTTTTAAATGGTTAAATTATAATTTACATAATTTTAATTTTTCATCATGGTGGATGCCTTTGTTTTTCCAACACTGTACTATTTTTACAAATTAATAGTACTCTGAGAAATGCTGACAGTACCAAGAAAATATTATAAATACAACCTCATGTATATAAGAGATGGCCTTTCAAAAATAGTATAATGTTGTAGCTAGAAATGCCTGGAAGTCAGTTCATTTTTAGATCTGAATATGATTTTATTTTCAACTCACGCATCTTCCTCTGTATTTAACAACTATTCTCAAAGGACTACTAGCTTTTTTTTTTTTTTTTTTTTTTTAAATCTACTTTGACCCCTTTCACAATTGCAAGATCGTTTTTGGTAAGATTGGTTTTTCTTACATGGTAGTTTGACTGGGTCACTGATTTTCTAACGTTTGGATTTGACTGTTCAGTAAAATTTCAAAAGAAATTTTGGGAAGAGCCCACTGTTTTGAATTCTCTGCTTTGCTAAATAGAACTACCATTTGTTATTATCATCATTTCATGAAAGAATGGACATTTAATCCCAAAGGATGTATTTCAGAAATAGCTCAAATAAATTTAGCTTATGACAGCTGTACTACATTTTGTCTTATTTTCCCAGTTATTCCTTTAGGGCTACTGACTAGTCAGTCCCAAAGCTGAGCTCTCCATTGTTGAAATTACCAACCTTTGTTACTTGGATTTTTTTTTTCTTCATTGATCTTTTTACCACCTCTGGTGTTTTGGATTATAATTTTGATTTAGATTTTATGCTATTAGTTAGGCAAAGACTGTACTCAAGGAAATCCTATAACATAATTGGGGAACATTTGACAAGTCAGATGTTTGACAAGTGATGGTGATTTATCAAAAAGTTATTCAACAGTTTTAACCATGCAGACTATTATCCTCATTTTTATTTGTCTAACTATTCATACTCTGAGTTAAGTTTGTTCAAGTTATATTCTGTACAGGCTAAGTAGTAATTGGTATATACAGCAGTATTTAATCCATATAAAAGATTAGCTAAAATATGGGCAATTTGGAAGACCTTCCAGAAGAGATGGCATGAGAAGCTTTGCAGAATAGGTAGAATTTCGGAAAATAATGACATTCATTCCAGACTAAGGGGATCTTAGTATTACTGATTCTCTATACAAAAATCTATCTAGTAGACTTATAATGAGTTATAATGTTAGTGCCTTATAGACAAAGTATAATATAATCCAAAATAATCAAAGGAAATAAGTAATATATACAAGGAAACCTGGTCTAATATTTGTCATAGCTGAATTCTGTAAGAAATTCATTTATTAGAATTTTTAGTTACAGTTTATACATGGTTAAACTGTAGTAATGTACTTTTTAGGTAAACGTAATACACGTACAGAATATTAATCTTTGCTTCTGTTCAAAATAGTTTTTCTTCTAAATAAGTAAAGACTTAATTTGCTCCTATCAATATTATTGACATCATAGCAGAGCCCTAATACATTTGGCCTATGATATAGCCTCTAAATTATGTTCTGCAAAACATAAGAATTAAAGAAGAAGACTGATGTTTCATAGAACTTGTAAAACATTATACCTTATTGGAGACAGATCTACCATACATGAGACATTTCTTTTTGTACCTTTCCTTTTTCCATTTGCATACCTATACCTTTCCTGGAATAATTTTGTATCTTCCTTCTCAAAGATAAATTAGATCCTGGTCTATAATTATCTTGACTTAACTTTGGTAGTATTCTTAACTTTTTTCAATCTTGAACACTAATACCACATGCTGTACACCTATTGTCGAATTCAGTTAAGTTACATTTAGTTGGGTGAGGAAGAAGAATATAAGATACAATTTCTGTTTAAGAGAGTTAGCGTAATTGAAGAAAGGAGACACGCGTAAGTAAAATACTTGGAGGAAAAAAAAACACAGGACAAAATACAATTAAACACTCAAATGTGTGGTATTGTTAATCAAGAAAGGGAAAACACAATAGAGTAAAGTGATCCAGAAAGGATTCCTGGTGGGTGTTAAGTGTAAGAGCTTGAAAACTGAGAATAGCCCAAGTGGAGAAGGTCAGCCTGAGAGTGGATCAGCCCTTAAGGGCAGGGACCATGCCTGTTATGCTTATTGTTAAATCTCCCTATACGCAGATGTAATGGCAAATACAGTGCCTGATATATAGTAGACGATCAATATATAATGAATAAATGAATGAATGGTCAGTTGCAGGCAAGAGTGAAAGAGGGACATTTACTCCAGTGAATAAGCCCATTCTTGTTGGTGACCAGTGGAAATTACAAGAGATAGTATTATGGAGAGCCTTGAATGGGAGCTCAACTTAGACTTGATACCATGTGAGGCATTGCTGAGGAGTTCCCAAGGAGTATATCATGCCGGAAGTGGTATTGGGAGAAATAGCCTGGCAGCAATGTGCTGGCAAGTTAGTGAAGTGAAAGACTGTTGTGTAGAATATTCTGAGCTTAGATGAGCAATGAAGAACACCCCAGCTAGAGCCCTTGAATTGTCTTACAAAGGAAGAACCCCAAACAGACACAAAAAAGGAAAAAGTTTCTTAGTCATGTATTCAATTATTTAGACAGTTAATATTAACCTAGTGCCTACTGCATGAAGGCCCTGACACAAAAGGAGAAGTCTCTCTACTGAGTGTTGAACTAGGGATACCTACCTCCCAGTACTATTAAAGAAATTCAATGAAATTGAGTCTTCGAAATGCTTAGCAGAATGTCTGGCTATTAGTGAGCATTCATACATGGTAGCTGGTATTTTAGTATCCAGCTTATTTTAGAAACAGTGCTACCCTGCCCTTCTCCACCCTTATGGCCAAAACCTTCTCAATAAACCTATGTGGAGACTTTTTCTCTAGCTGCTGGATACATTACAGCCCAACCAGATTGTACTGCCTGCTGCACAGAGAAGAGCCAATACACTGAGACAGCCAGGATTGCAGGGCAGAAAGATATCACAGAGCACCAAGTGAGGAGATGGGAGGTATTTCTCAATTCCATCTCACTGGGAATTTGGGAGACAGGGTTTTTAAAGATAGTTTGGTGAGCAAAGGGTTAGGCAATTGGGTCTGCTAATTGGCTGGGTTTGGGGCAAAATCATAGGGGTGCAGAAATCATCTTCTCATGTTAAGTCAGTTTCTGAGTTGGGGTCGCAATATCAGTTGAGTCAGTTCCTTGGTATGGGCCACTGTTTGGGCAGGCTAGCCAATCCACCGGAATGAAGGGCCTGGAAGAGATCTCAAAAACTAGCCTTGGATTTCATGAGGGTATTGTTATCTGTGGGGAGAGTTAAGAATGTTTATGACCATCAGCTATGTAACTCCTGAGTAGCAATTATAGGAAAGCAAATTAGGGGACAATGGCTGGTTATTATCATTATTTTTAAATGTGCCTGTGTCTTTGCAGAGATTAGTCCCTTACTGTAGTACTCGCCTTACATCCCTTTATTAATTTGTAAAGGGTAGTTTCAGATACGGTATTTTTGTAAATTTCTGGCTCCTTAAAGAAACAACAATATTTTTAAATTAGGAACTTTCTATACAAAGTAGACCAAATAATATAAATGAGCCCTGTGTACCCATCCCTCAACTTCAACAGATGCGAACTCAACCCAGTTTCTTTTCCTCTACACTCCCATCCCGTTTTTTCCTCTTGGGTATTACTTCGAAGCAAACCTCAATCATCATATCATTTCAGCATGAATCTCTAATAGGTATGAGCTCTCTCTAGCTTTTTAAATGTCACTATAATGGTAATTTCCTACTTCAATACTTATACTGGCCAAATTTTTCATGAAAGTATCTGTAATATTGTATGGTAGCATGAGGGAAAAGGAAAATTTCCTCTTCACTCCTGGAAGGTTCGCTGAAAGATCAACTTACAATAAAGCAGATTAATGAGAAATTAAGAGAAACAGATTATAAATTTATTTATCGTGTACATGGGGAGAATCACAGAGTGATTATCCAATATCCCAATGGAGCCCAGAAATTTATGCACCCTCATTTTAGAGGGGAGGAGGAGAGGTGGAATATAGGTGATTCTGTTTAGGGGCAACAAGTGGTTACTAGGGAGGATGAATAGATACTTGGGAGAATGAATGGACGAAGGGAAACAGATTGACTTGTAAATGATTCTCTTTGGAAATTAAATTAACCTCAGAGACTACTATTATCTTTAAAATGGATTGGGCCAGGTCTGGTTGCATTCTTGATCTTCTTTTCTGCAATATATTAAGATAACTGGGAGGGGAAAGAAAGGCAATTGTTCTTTCTGATGGGTCAGTCTGGTTGTACGAAGATAGAGAGAAAGCCCCTTCCGATGCCTGTTGCTCTCCAAGGGACTTTAATTCAAAATACTCTTTATACCGAGGAGTTATATTTTGTAATAAAATTCTCTGAGTTGCTTCCATAGAAGGGCCAGGAAATGCAAGGAACATATAGAGACTAGGGACTCAAAGATTTTAGGATTAATTATTTTGGTGTCTTGAACAAAAACAGGGAATCTAGGTGGGAAAATAATTCTGAGTGAGATAACTAAACGTTTCATTTGATATCTTTTAGTTATGTGTGTCCAGGGGTGGACATGATCGATACCTGTTTTTCTTCACGAATAGAGTACACATAAATATTAAATCAATATAGTCTTTCAGGTTGACCATTAATTCCCCTACTCCCTTTTTTCCTTAACTTCTGAGCTCATCCTTTCTGTGTCCCAGCCTCTAGCTCTGTACCGACACTCCCCTTCCTTCCCATACATTTTTTGGTATACTTTGTAACCTTATTTTTCTATTAATTATGTTTGTTGGAGTTCATTGTGTTAAAAAGCTTATTTTCTTCTTGAAAATAATTTTGGCCCTTCTGGCAGTACTTAGAGACAGTGATGATTAGGCAGTGATGAACATTTAAATGCAATGGACAATAGCTTCAGTTGTAATTTTATAGCGATTTTTAGCATAAGATATTTTTCCAAGTGAAAGTATAAAACAGTATTATAGACAGAATTCCATTAATCAAAGGAACACATAGATAAATGCCACTGATTCCTATTAAATTATGTTAACTGATATTGTGAAATATGTATTTCCTGGCAAACAGCTCCTAAAATCCTTGGAATCTATAATGATAAGTGTCTTTTGTATACTAATGTGGCCCCTAGGTAGTTTCAAGATGGGGGCTGATCACTAGATAGACTAAGGCGTAATTAGAGGGTAGGGACTTTTTAGTCCCATCCCCCAGCCTCCTGGGCTAAAGGTTGAGTTGATCACCAATGGCCAACGATGTAATCAGTCATGCCTACGTAATGAAGCCTCCGTAAAAACCCAAACGGACAGGATTTGGAGAGCTTTCTGATAGCCAAATGCATGGAGGTTCTTAGAGGGTGGTGTGCCCTGAGAGGGCATGGAAGCTCTGTGGCCCTTCCTACATGCCTTGCCCTATGTATCTATTCCATCTGGCTCTTCCTCTGTATTCTTCATAATATAATTTATAATAATCTAGTAAACATAAATGTTTTTCCTGTGTTCTGTGAGCTATTCTAGCAGATTAATTGAACCTGAGGAGGGGCTTGTGGGAACCCTGATTTGTAGCCAGTCAGTCAGAAGCACAGGCCACAACCTGGGGCTTGCAGTTGGCATCTGAAGTGGGAGACAGTCTTGGGGTCTGGGCCCACAACCTTGGGATCCGATACTATCTCCAGGTAGGCAGGGTCGGAATTGAATTGAATTAGAGGACACCCAGTTGGTGTCTGCTGAAGGATTGGTTGGTGTGTGGGAAATAGCCCTACATATCTGGTGTTAGAATTGCTGAATTGAGTGATGAGAGAGTAGGAAAAGCACTTTGGTTTGGTTTTTCCCATCTTACAGATAAATCAAAAATTCTCACAAATGAATAACTTTAATTTTTTGTTTTAAATCCTTAGCTTTCAAAATATCTCTTCCTATTTCACTTTTGAAAAATGGTATAAGCAATTCAGCTTTTAGGCTGAAACAGAGATTCTGTTATTCTTTTTGATGCCTGGGTGTCATCATGGTAATGCTAATTTGGGTTATATGTATTCATGAAGAATAAAAATCAGGCTCATTTTACTGCCTGATTTAAGCCTGCAGCAGACTTTCACATCAGAACTGTAAACCCTAAAAATTAGAGATTTGTATAGAAAGTGGAGCTGTATATGCCTAGGACTTCAGCTTTAGAACGTACTGGTAATTATCAGCAGTGGAATCCATGCTGTTAACATTAGACAATGTTGAACGTTTGGCGATAATTTATAGGGTTGATTACTCCAGCCTCAAGTGGAAGCTTAGGAAGAAGAGCAGCAAATGCTAAATCTTTGTGACAGTCCCTGGAGCCACGTTTAGGTTTGAGGCTCTGAGTTATGTGGGTCTCAACCTCTTTTCCACTCCTATTTCTTTCTGTGGTTCTTCATCATCATGGTCATCATCATCATCATCTGTTCAGATAACGTCTGTTCAGAACTCGCAGGTCCCCAGGGAGGAGAGAGCGGGAGAGTCCTGTTATAAGCACACTCGCTGCAAACCTTTCACCTTGCTGTCAAGGTGACAAATGTTTGTCCTTAAGGGAACACTGGAGGTTAAATCACCAGTGTTTTTCTCACTTATCTTCCTTCCTTACTATCCAAGCTCTTAGCCAGATTTGTAGCTAAAAGAATCTCAGAAAATTAGGCTACTCTTAACCTTTATGGACCTTGTTCAGAGATAGTTTTTGTGCAAGCTCAAAATACTAACTATATTAATTGCTGTCTATAAGTAATTAGAATTTGCTAAACAGCATTTTATCAGTACATTTTTATTTTAGGGCTTATTCAGAAGGAAAAGATTTGGGAAAAAGCGCTTAAATTTTGAGAGACAGTCAGTATTGGGAACTTTGCAAATGCAATTGTGGTAAGGTGAGCAATAACTTATATTTACAGCAGCATGTGTTAAGGGCGTGCACATCCTCACATAGAGACACCAACACTGTGTTAACCCTGGAGATGATGGTTGTTCTGGATTTTTCCTTCTCTTTTTGGGCCCATCACATTTCCATTCTTCATATGGTAGTTGAAATTATTAATATTTTGAAAGATATAAATTGTGTCACTTTTCTGCTTAAAATCCTTCAATGGTTTTTTTTGAGATAAAGACCAAAGTCCCGGGTTGGGGACTGTGGCTCACGCTTGTAATCCTAGCACTCTGGGAGGCCGAGGCGGGCGAATCGTTTGAGCTCAGGAGTTCAAGACCAGCCTGAGCAAGAGCGAGACCCTGTCTCTACTAAAAAATAGAAAGAAATGATCTGGACAACTAAAAATATATATATAGAAAAAATTAGCCGGGCATGGTGGCGCATGCCTGTAGTCCCAGCTACTGGGGAGGCTGAGGCAGTAGGATTGCTTGAGCCCAGGAGTTTGAGGTTGCTGTGAGCTAGGCTGACGCCACGGCACTCTAGCCAGGGCAACAGAGTGAGACTCTGTCTCAAAAAAAAAAAAAACAAAAACAAAAAAAACCCACAGTCCATTATATGGCTCACGAGGTTCCTCATGGTCTATACCTTGCCTCCCTCTCCAGCTTCATCCCATGCCACCTTCTTCTTCACCCACAAGGCATCTGCCATGAGGGCATCCTTATAGTTCCTCCAGTTCATTCATTCAACAAATACTTCTTTGAGCTCCTCATCTGTATTGAGGCTATGGGAACATACAAAACGACGAAAACCCATAGTGCTCACATTCTAGTGAGGGAATATAACAACTAAAATATGTAGTTTTACCAATAAATATATATATGTCATATGGAAAGAATAGAGAGAAATGAGACATGAAAGGGAGAAAGCCAGAGGGGTTGTGATTTTTTAAAAGGTGATAGGTGACAGTTTTACTTATAAAAGAAGATTTGAGCAGAGACTTAAAGGAGACGAGGGAGCAAGCCATGGGGTTGTTTGGGGAAATAGTGTTTGTTCCATATAGAAAGAACTCAAAAGTGCAGAGGTACTGAGGCAAGAGAATGGCCAGAACAGAGAGGGCGATGGAGATAAAGTCAGATATGTAACAAGAGACCGGATTATATAGTTAGGGCTTTGTGACCATTGAAAGGACTCTGGCTTTAAATGTGAATGAGATGGGAAGACATTTGTGAGTTCTGAGCAGAGCAGTAACATGGTCTCTCTTAATGACTGCTCTATTGAAAATGGATTGTAGAATTAAGGGCAGGGAGACCAAGCAGGAAATGGTTGTACTAGTTCATTCGGGAGAGGATAGTGGCTTGAACCAGGGTGGTAGTTACTGAGCCAAGCTCATTGCAGCCTCAGGGCATTTGCACAGGCTGTTACCAGGATTGCTTTTCCATCTCTTCCTGGGGCAACCTTCAGTGATCAATATCTTATTCCAAAGTTTCATCTTAACTATCGCTTTCTCCTGGAAGTGGTTCCTATCCCTTTTTTTCTAGACCATATTCTCTTCCTGAATACTCTCCTTGTATGCCATATAGTTCCTTTAAAGATCCTATCAGAACTTTAAATAATTATTTATGTAATATTTTTTAATGCCTGCCCTCTACCACCAGGATGTAAGTTCTATGAGGACAAAGGCCAAGTCTCACTTACATCCTAGCAGAGTTAGTTCCTCAAATACTGTCAGATGAGAAAATGAATATGTCCACATTGTCTAGCTAGCTGAGGATTTACCCTTTTAAATAACTCATCTGTAAAGAAGTTTTATCACATTTAATAAAAATATTTTAAAGTGCACCGTATATTCTCCAGTCTTCTGAAACTCTCTGTGGTTGAATCTTTTGTTGGTGACTCTAGTTGGTCATTACCGTGTTGACAATCACATTGTGCACTGGCTCTCATGCCGACAGTGCTGACTCCATGGCATGGTAAAGTGTTCGGAGCTTTTGTCTCCACCCTAAGTGACTCTTCCACGGCAGTGCTTTTTCAGTTAAGGTGTCTATGCTTTAATTTGAGGCTTTTCCCTTGTTCTAAACTTATTCTCACTCAGTCACTCAGCCAAGTGTCTGCTCCATGCCAGATGCTGGACTAGGCTCTGAACATACCTGAGAGTAGGTGTGGTGTGCCTGGGAGATCAGCCAGTTTTCTTTAATTTCTGTAAACTAGAAAAGCAGTTTGTTAGAATTGGATTCAAAAGGGATTATCTTCTGAGCAAGAGAGAGCCTGCAGAGTTTTCCTCTATATTTGTACGGTGCTGTCTGTGTCTGTGTGCCTCACTAATTCACAATTCATGATATTTCGAGCTGGGTTAAAATGGATTTAAAGTTTATCATATATATGCATGCCGCAAGTAATTTTGTGGTAGATATTTTTAATATGTTTGAGAAATAAACTCAAAGTATTATACTTTATTGATTTAATTACAGATGGGTTCTGCTAATTTTAATGAATTTTATTTGTTTATTAAATACTAGCGATTTCTTAGGTATGCATAGCATCTTATATGTTTCAAAGCACTTTACATATAGTTTTCTCAGACAAGTTCCATACCTGTTCTGTGCAGCAGGTACAGTATTGCTAAGATTCAAGTTTCCAGTGAGACTGACTGGGGCGTCAGACTGCCTGGGTTTGCATTCTCCTACAGTGCCTGTTTCCTGTATGGGAATGCAGGAAATAGCAACTGCGTCCACCTTGTGGATTATTGTGTAGAGCAAATGAAGTGTTTGGTGTTAAATGTAATAGAGGGTGTGGCACATAAGTAAATAATAGATATTGGCTGTCATTACTTTTGCCATTTAATAGATAATGAAGCTGAGATTCTGAAAGGTCAACTGGTTTGTCCAAGCTTATCCAGCTACTGATGAGAAGAACCAGAGCTAGAATCCAGTTCCTACTATTTTTTTGACAGTCTGTTTTCTATATTGTCATGTAGCTGAAGTAGTTCCATTTTAAACCAGAGGTTAGTTCAAGTCACAGAAAGGCATAAATGTTTCTTTCTCTTAAAATATTCTGTATTTTGAACTTTTCAGAGTATTTTCAGTACTCAATCCTGACTCACATTCTTTTTTTCTGATGTTAATCCTTATAAATGGGATTTCCCCATGTGTCTGTATCTATTCATGAAGTTTAGCCTTTTATTTCCTTGAAGTAGTCTAAAAATTTGAATCGCCATTGAATTATTAAGTTAATCCTCCTCTTTGGAAATTGCTTAATTTCTTTCTATTGTTTTCTCAACCATTCACTGTGTCCTGTTTTCATTAGGAATGACAGTACTGATTCTGAGACGATTACATCAAGACTATTAAGGAGGTTTTCACTCCCCCACCTGACTTTTGCATCTGTTTTGCCCAACCTCTGTCATGTATTCTATTGATGAGTAATGTATGGGTTCGTATAGAAGTCATAGCCAGATATCTGTGTAGGCTCTTAGGCAGTTTTCTCAATGAGTTCTGGGCACTAATAAACTTAATGTCAGCCCCTGGCAGAATCTTAGAATAGGCAAAAAGGGTTGTGAAAAAGCCTTATGATTGGTTCTGGGTTGCCATGTTTTTCGAGTGTCAACTTGGTGTCTTCTTGCTGGGGCATGTAGACATGTTTGGATCACCTGTATAGGAGCTATAGTTCATGTTTATTTATTTAAAAACCTCTCTTCACCAGTATGATGCTATCATTTCCTAGTCATGTTGAGTAAGGCCCAATGTGAAAGGCATTTGCAGCTTCCCCAAGGCTGTACCTGAGCAAACTGTTGATTAGCCCCAGTGTTCTAAGTTCTGGGTATTTCTACTTTAACCATCCCTTTCAAGCAGAGACCCTAGTATCTGACCTGCCCACCCTCCTCTTCCTTTGTGTCTTTCTGAATTTCCCTTCCTGCAGTTCAGAAGCATAGTCTGCTTGCTCTGTGTGTCATTACGAGTTCTCTTGCACCATGCCCTCAATTTTCTTTCTGTTTGTGGAAAGATTGATATTCAGCTCCACTGGATTTGACCCTTAATCCGTAATAGAAATTTAAGGACTTTAGAAAATCCTTTTTTTCTCTCAAGAATACTGAGAATCTTTTCCTTCTAGAAACTCAAATAAATCTCATTTGACTGTCAAAACTGAATAATTACCTTGATGCTATAGACCATGTTCACTCTACTCTGGGTGATAAGCCCAATGGCTTACTTTGAATGGAAAGGCTACAAGGGATAGTATTTACATTTGAACAAAAAAGAAAAAAAATACTTCAATATTTTCATGAAACTATATATTCTGTTCCAAATTACTGATGACATGACCAAGATTGCTTTAGCAACCTTTAATTTGTTCTGAGTAATAAGTTGTAACTTATTAGGTGCAGGAACCTGTGAAGCAGCAGCTAGAAGGTGAAATACTGAGAACTGAAAGCAGGGGAGGAGACAACTAAATCATTAAATTTAAGTCTGTATTGGTAGGTCCCTTTGGTTTAGGGACACATAGCCTATTTCACCAACATCTGATGGGCCATAATATTATATGGCAGAATATAAGAGTTTTTGTATATAATTTTGGTTATAAGCCATCAGTAAATAATTAAATTGTGTGAAACCTATTTTTTAAAAAATAAGCTGAAGAAATGTTATAAATAATGATATGTGTTTAAATGATTCATTTAAAAAATTTGGAATTAAAATGTCTTAGAATGTTAAAGTGGTCATCTTTGGCTGCCTGAGAAAATCAGCTTGTGTAGAAAATCAGCTTATGTATTACTCTACAATGATCCTAGGTGAATGAGGATTTTCCCTGTGTGTGTGTGTGTGTGTGTGTGTGTGTGTGTGTGTGTGTGTGTATTTTAAAGAACTAAAGTTTTCAAGGACTAAGGAAGTTTAAATAGTCTTTCAGGATCCCTTCTGATATAGTTTGGATAATTTTCCCCTCCAAGTATCATGTTGAAATTTGATCCCCAATGTTGGAGCCTAATGGGAGATGTTTGGGTCAAGGGACAGATCCCTCATGAATAGCTTGGTGCCCTCCTGATGGTAATGACTGAGTTCTTCCATTGGTTCATGGGAGGGCTGGTTGTTTAAAAGAGCCTGGCGCCACCCGCTCCTCCTCTTGCTCCTTCTCTCGCCATGTGACACACCCGCTCTCCCTTCGCCTTCCACTTGATTGGAAGCTCCCTGAAGCCCTCACCAGAAGCAGATGCTGGGGCCCTGCTGCTTGTACAGCCTGCAGAACCGTGAGCCAAATAAACCTCTTTAGAAATTGCCCAGCTTCAGCTATTTCCTTTATAGCAAGGAAAAACAAGCTAACAAATAAAAACAAACTAACACACCTTTCAATCTGGTTGAAATTTTAAAAATTTGTTTGTATTACTATAAGAAATATTTAATGATTATTTACTGTGTGCCTGGAACTAAGCTATACATTGAGGATGGAGTAATGAATAGCCCGATATGATCCTTGCCCAGATGGAGGTTACATTCAAGTAGGGCAACAGACAACAAATAAACTAATTACATTATAATTCAGTGCTATAAAGAAAATAAGCAGAGAGATGATAAGCCAAAAATTATTCAGTTTTATTCTGGTTCTTTCTCTACACACTCCCTGTTTTTCCTTTTTCTCCTAAGATAATTTTGGTATCAGAGAACATCAGCCTTTAAATGTTTTGCTTAGATCCTCCGTGTAAAGTTACGTAATACAGGTCAAATAATGTGAGTCTTCGTAAATAGATTGACAGACAGTCAACATCTAGCTGATGTTTATGTCGAGATACACGAAATTTTAACTTAGGTCATGTTAAGTAGGCTCAGCTGAAGAGCATCATTTTAATAAACAGTATAATAATAATGAGCTTAGAGATATTTGTGTGCTTTATATGGTATCAGTCATCACATTAATTTTTTTCTTCCCTTTGCACTTAAAACAGATACATTGTAGAGGAAGTAGATGCTGTTATTTTTGCTATTAACAATTAATATTAATGTTTGAAGGAGACTATATTATAAAGAATGACAACATTAATTAGCAACTTGTTTTAAAATTACCTTTTGGTAAGATAAAGGAAAATACTTTTCAGAAGAGCATGTGAATTACTCCCTATCTCTTTTAGGCCAAGTAATTATATTCTATAATGTGATTTTTTTTCGTTAGATGGACACAGTGAAGATAAAAGAGGACTGTAGAGATAACAGCGTACTTCACAGCCTGCTGAAGCAGGTGTTAGAAATGCAGATGAAGTGTATTGACTAAAGACTGTACAAATTTGAAGTGAAAATGCCACTGGTCTGCATGCAGAGTTCTGCACATATGAAGTTTCAGGTAGCTAAATTATTCATTTTATTGTGTGAACTAGTTCAGGAGTTAGGGAAAAGGTGCCTTTTACATTTAAACTGTTATTTCTCCTTTTCCTTTTATCTGTACTTGACAAGCAAAACGAACTTCATTATGTAAGTTTTATTCCAGCAAGTGAGTGACTTACATCTCTATATTGAAAAAAGTATGCCTGGAAACAGATAACCCATAGGCTTAAGTGGCAATATAAAACAGTAGAAACTAAAACTTATTTTTCTCCCTCACTTTTGTTATAAAGAAAGCCGTAAAGACAAATAAATGTGAAAGTAGCTATCTAATAATCATCACCATCACCCTCACTGTGAAATATTTCTCAAGCATCTGTATGTACATTATTCTGTACTGGGTCAGAAGATTTTAAAAAATAAGCCATTCTTTCTATCTTATAATTCTAAAGTCTTCAAGTTTTTTTTTTAAGACAAAACAGATATTTAAAAATATTTACTATGTAATTTTAAAGCAGAGTTATATTTTAAGGGAAATGTCACAATTCTTGGAATTATTTCTTATCTCATCTTGTTCATTTTGGTTCTCGGTCTCATGGGCTGGCTGACCGTGCTAAAATACACCATATTGGTATATAGAGGTTGATACCTGTATCAAAATACCTGCTTTTGGTGAACTCAGATAACTTTAAGATACCCAAAGAAGCTTGACACATGTCTGAGAGGAAAACATTCAACACTTAATCCTCATTTTAAAGGTGAAAAGGCTATGAACAAGATATGAGTTTTTAATCTCCTTTGAAATTCTGAATTATGGAAATACTGAAATTTTGACTGAATCTGTACAAATGTGTAGGTTTGAAATATCTTTCTCTTGGCTCTTAGGACAAAGGGCTTCAGAGTCCAGCTGACTGGGCTTAGAATCCCATTTCCATCCTTGATAAAATGCGTTAACGACCTGATTAATATCTCTTGATCCAAATTTTGCCAAATGGAAAATGAAGATAATAATAATACCTGCTCCCAGAGATTGTTGCGAGACTAAATATAAAACAGTGGGCCTGGCACACTGTAGAAACTCCATGCGTGTCTACCCTCCTTTTTATTAGAGCAGTAGCTTCCTTTGCAGAAAATCCTGCTTGTGCTATGTTCTCACTTCATTTTTATAGAGCCATGTAAGAAGCTGAAGGGCTGCATTTGAGGGTTGACATAGCCTTTTTTCAGTTTTATTTGGCTCTGTAGTTAGAGATTTGGGGAAGAGTTTTGAGGTATATTGCCTTTAATTGGCAGCACGATAACCTGGAGGAAAGCATTAGATTTGCAGTCAGAATATATTGGTTCATTTCCTGACTCTCTGCGTACTAATTTTAAGACTGTAGACAAGTCATCTAACTTATTGGCCCTCTATTTTCTCATCTGTATAGTTGGAGAATAATAATTATTAACACTTCACCTATCTAACTTTGCTGGATTGCTATGAGAATCAGATAAGATAATGTGTGTGAGATACTTTGTAACTATTAAATATTCTTAAAAGTTAAGTAAACTATTATCATCTGCAATTTATCATTATCAGATATATCATGTCTTCCCTCCTTCCCACTGGAGGGCACAATTATTCTATGAAACGTTAAGATTAATTGCTTATTTCCACAGCAAAGGACATCACTTTCTGTGATCCCTTACTAGTAAATTAAGTCTAATAATTTGATATCTAACTCAGATATGAAATTGACACCATTAAAAAGTCTCGAACACATATAACAGTATCCTATAACACAGCATTATTTCTGCCATAGACATTTGTAGATTAAATATTTACATAATATGTGGGGCAGTGGCTCTATTTGTCACACTCTTGACTAGTTTCCACAGCATGGATTAATCTAGCATGGAATAGCTCTGGTTTCTTTTGACTTCACAAATGTGCTAAATGGCCCATTTTTAAATTAAGGTATAATTTACATTTAGTAAAATTTACCCTTTTTTAGTATACAGTTCTGTAAGTTTTAATAATTGCTTATTATATAACCACCACCATAAAATAATCAAGATGTAGAACATTCCATCGCCCTCAAAGTTTCCCTGTGCCCCTTTGTAGGCAACACCTCTACCCGCCTCCCTCCCAGCATCTGGCAGCCACTGATCTGTTTTCTGTCTCTTTAGTTTTGCCTTTTCCTGAACATCGAATCATACATTAACATGGTTTTTTGAGTTTGACGAATGCAGTTTTTTTTTTCTTTTTTTTTACTGTGCCATTTGAAATACCATTTTTTTTTCTCTTTGGAAGCAAAAATGTTATTGCACTTATTTTTTTTTTCCAAAGTTGCATTTTTTGGAGTGCACTTTTTATTTGTTGAGAAAAACTGTTTGATGTTCTTGACTCCTATATTTATAAATAGCTCGAGAGTACCTGAATATTCCCAAGCTTTTGCCTGCACATACTCATTTAGAAATTCCTCTCTCTGTGTGTCCCATATGTTGAAAAAAAAGTTAAATTATCTTTCAGAATGTCTGAAAATGTACTTGCTCCCCCCCACGTTTTTAGTTCACAGTTTTTGTTTTTTAATAACCAAGCCCCTGAATATAAAAATTTACTATGGCTCAGGAATTTCCATTTAGCTGCAGAATTAACACTCAGTTCTGCCATAATGTATTAAAATTCTTAGGAAACTGAAATTCTGAGCTATGAAGTGTGTAATAGAAATGAATTGCATTAAACAGGAAAGGAGAGAAATTGAGCATCCATCAAAGGGAAAAGAATTTGGCTTAGTTTGCTTTTTGACCTTTTTACCTTTTGTGGCACATGTAGGAAATGATAACATTCGTTGTATATCCTGAGGATAAACAGAGTGTGCTCCGAGCCCATTCCTTCTGGCCAGAGAGTTAAGGGGAATTAATCAATACCTTGGCCATCTATTGTGTATTTGAGGCACATGTTGCTCAGAAATGTGACTGGTTTAGACTAATGGTGAGTCATAGCCTAGATTGGACATATTGTTGCTCCAAGGAAAACAAGGTTCTGTTAGCATATGAGAAGGTGGGAATGGCTATTAGGTGGGCAGTTATTAATCTGGCATAGTAGCTGTTTGCTTAAAAAATTGTATTTGATTTTAGAATGTGCTGTATTTAGATTCGAATAAATGTGTATCTATTACTCTCAGAAGTCACTTTTTCCCCCCTTTAATAATGAAACTACTGTAGTGTGGGGGAATGGGGGCATTAAGTTTTAGTTATCTAGATGAATAAGTTCTAGAGATCTGCTCTATAACATAATGCCTGTAGTTGACAATATAGTATTGTGCACTTCAGAATTGGTGAAGAGGGTAGATCTCACGTTAAATGTTCTTACCACAAAAACAAAGAGCAAAAAAAGGACACAAGGAAACATTGAGAAGTGTTGTATATGTCTATTACCTTGGTTATGGTGATGGTATCACAAGTATTTTCATGTGTTCAGACTCATCAAATTGCACACATTGATATATGCAGTTCTTTGTATATCAATTATACCTCAATAAATCTATTTAAAAATTAGTGAAACTGTGCTATGAAAGAGGATTGGAGCTGGGACGTTGGCTTCTTTTCTCAGGTATACTTTTAGTCTCACTTGTGATTGTCTGATTCCTACATGCTGAGGTATCCTGATGTTCTGAAAAGGGAAAGCAAGGGGCAGGAAAGGCCCCATCACCAAAGTGAATTGGGTTTGTATGTGAGAACCGGGAATGGCGTAGTAAACTCATAAGGAATGATCCTGGGAACCAGGCCTTGAGCGGATAGGCGGTAGTTGGCTTCTTATGTCAAAGTGCTGAGAGTGCTCTGGCAAATCATTATGTTTCCAGTGTAGTCAGACAGGATGCTCCAAGTGAGTTGTGCATGGCAGAGATTGGAGATCAGGTTTCAGGGCTTGATAAGGCTTTACCCTGCAAAGTACCAATGAAGAGCTCATGGATGAGGACACCGAACTTTAAGTCTTCTATGCTCTAAAACAAACAGGATGCTTAAAGTAGAGATAGGAGATTAGGTCATATATAAAGTATTTAATGATAGTTGTAAAAACAAAATAAAAAACAAAACAAAAAAACCCCAAAATTTGCTCTAGAACAAGAATTCCTTAGCCTGGAGGCCCTGAAATCCTAGTACCTTCTGAAATTTTATATTCAAAATTTACTCTGTAATTGTATATGGGTTTCTCTAGAGAGAAAGGTTATAACTTTCATCTAATTTTCAAAGACTAAGAACCGAGAATATATTGAATGCTTAACTAACCAAGACTTGAAGCAATATTCCAGGTCTTACAAGAGCTATTTTATAATAAATTAGAGTTATTTTAAGAGAACTATAGCTCCCAATTGTTCTATGACCTGATAATCTGTTTAAACAGTAATCTCCCTTTGTTGTGCCAGGTGCTTTGCAATATGTACAGTACATAACACAAATGATGTTAGGGAAAAGATATGCTTTTTTTCAAAATATCTATCAGTCCTGAGTCTACAAATTCAGACCCTATCTCGATAAAATATATGAGATGTAAGTGGTATTGCAGTGGGGCCAAACAACTCTTCTTTCTGCCTCCAACATTGTGTATCTCTAGGAGTAAGTTAGTGAAGATAATCAAATCCTTAATTATTTACTAGTCCTTCCAGAATTTGAATATTGAAGGTATTTGGCTATCTATCTAGTTAGCATTTTAATCATAGCAAAATAGAGATGATAGTTAGAAAGACAGATTAAAAAAAGGACTATTTTTCTCTATTATAAAGCAATCCTCAGCCTTTCATTGCTTTCGAGTTACTCCTGTCCTTTAGATATGTGTGTTTAAATAATTCTTTCCTTATAGATGAAACTGACAGCATTTTCCAAATTGATTTTCTATCTGTAATATTCCAACCATATTTCAAACCTCATTAAAGGTCTTTTCATCATTTCTCTGACTCCATTAGTTATGGCAGCATCTCAAAATCTGGTTTTCTCAGTAAATTTCATTATTGTGGTTGCCAATTCATTATAAAATGATCAGAGGAGTAGCAGGGAGGGAGGAGGAATTGACAGATGAGGACAAAGTGAAAGATTAGGACTGTTTGGCCTAGAAAGTAGAAATCTATCAAATCATGAATGGCATGGATAAAGTGAACATAGACCAACATGGCAAATCAGAAATAGAAAGTCGAAGGGACATTCTTGAAACTTTCTGACAAAATAAGTACAGCTACTAAACAGAGGCAGAAAAGTAATTTTTAAAAGCTTTGGGCGAATTTATTTCAAAACCAATGAGAAACTAAGATATAGCAAATCTTCCTGTAAACTCTGAATGGATCCTAATTAGTTGTAAGTATTATTATGCTAAATGTGATTTCTTATTTTTTTTTTTTTATCATATTCTCTGGGATGTCCTTTAGCAATAGAGTTTTGCACTGGTTAGGCAAGGTAGGATCTGACCTAGAAAGATAATCCCTATGCTGTTTTCAGATGAAGTGGGCAAACAAGACTGCTAGTAACCCAAACCGCTGCAGTATACATCATTAAAGACTACATCTTCAGTTTATTCTTACAGTGGTATGTCAGTGGATTCATCCTCTGTAAAGGAAATGCTTTTATATCCAAAGTTCGTGTAACAAAAAAAACAACATATAGATGAGGATTTTTTTTTTTTTTGAGACAGAGTCTTACTCCGTTCCCTGGGCTAGAGTGCCATGGCTTCAGCCTACCTCACAGCAACCTCAATCTCCTGGGCTCAAGCGATCCTTCTGCCTCAGCCTCCCGAGTAGCTAGGACTACAGGCATGCGCCACCATGCCTGGCTAATTTTTTCTATATATATATATTTTTTAGTTGTCCAGATAATTTCTATTTTTAGTAGAGACGGGGTCTCGCTCTTGCTCAGGTTGGTCTCGAACTCCTGACCTTGAGCGATCCACCCTCCTTGGCCTCCCAGAGTGCTAGGATTACAGGCGTGAGCTACCACGCCTGGCCTAGATGAGGATGTTTTTATCTTTAATATATAAACAACTCTTACAGATCAAGAAGAAACATATTTTATAAACCCATAGAAAAATGAAGAGATCATAAACTCACCAACCACAGAAAAACAACCAAGGATGAACAGCAAACATATGAAAAGATGTACAATTACACCAATAATGATATCAGTGCAAACAGAAATATTTTCCGTCTATAAAATTGTTTAACAAGACTCACAAGACCTATTGTCAGTGAAAAAGGAAAGACAGACATACATACTATTGGTGTATATGTAAATAGATATAGTCTTTCTAATTAGTAGTTTAACAATATGGATAAAAATTAAAAACTTAAAATAATAGCAGCAATAATAACATCTATGAAAGCTGTCATGGACTTGGTGCTGGGCTAAACACTTTGCATGTATTATATTCTTTCCTCACAGTAACTATTATTCTACATTAGAATTGAGAAAAGCAAGACTTAAAGAGTTTAGTTTTTTCCCCAGGGTGATACAGCTGTTGAGTGGTAAAGTCAAGATTTGAACTTACACCTTTCTAACTCCAGATAATCGTGACAACCACTTTGCTGTTCAGCTTGCTCTTGGTGGATCATTTTCACTTCTAGAAATTTATGTCGAAAAGATAATTATCAAATGCTCAAGTTGTACACATAAGAATGTGATAGACTTTCATAGGTGCTAAGTACACGTGCAGACATGCGAAATGCAGCCTTGGGCATGTTCAAGGTAGTTAGCTGCAACTGAGACCACTGAATTAA